>PNEQ01080609.1:0-85926 GCA_003012365.1 Medauroidea extradentata
AATATATATATATATATATATATATATATATATATATATATATATATATATATATATATATATATATATATATACTATATATATATATATATATATCGTTTGAAACATGATAAATAGCAATATCTCTTTCACTTGTTAGTAAATTCTGCTTTAAAAAAACGGTATTAAAACACACTAACAGTATGCTTCAGAGATTTCAATATCTATTTGTTTTATTTTTCAACATTATGAAAATAATATGCCAGACACAGACGATAATGAAAGTTCTTTTTAATTATATTGTCAATGTTAAGTGCAATTTAAACTGTTGTATGTATACAAAGTGTAGATTGGATACCAATAAATTTTAATGAGTACTGATCGGTGTCAGAAAGAGAAAAAACTCTCAAAGGTAATGATTCTGTAAGCAAAATATATAACAATAAACTAAACACATAACTTTTCGTTGAATGTTTGAAGTGTGTTGACACAATGTCACGTTCTACAAGAATTGACATCTGGATTTGTACAGGCAACTCAGTAGCATTTTGAATATGTCATTTAGAGAACCGCTAGATATACGTGTGACTACATAACTTTATACAGGCCTAGTTACAATACAGTTTATCATTATGATACTAAGAATTTGTTCTAGGAAGGAAAGGTCGCAGTGAAGTATTTTTGTTCTAATGTTTATTGCATTAAACAAATATAAATCGTCATTTAAACCAAAGACACTAATGCAGAGTAATTTTCACACTTAAATATATATAACATAAGTTTAGATATTTTCACATCTGTAACAACAGCGGCTAATCGTATAGAGAACGCATAAGGATTTTATGCAACGTTGATGTGTGTATGTGTAATTTTTCTTCACGTGAAAATACTGATATCATTTTAAGATGTGAACCTTTGTATATATTTAATTTTTATATGTTTCCTGTTACTTGTCAATTTCAGTTGTCTTGCTGTACGATAAATTAAATAAAAAATAATAACTTCTATCAGTAGGCCTACCGTCTGAGCCAAATTTTGCAACTGGCATACGGCTCCTTTCTTCAGATCAAAAGAAGAGAAATAAAATATTTAAATAAGTTTTTGACTGCAAAGAATACAAAATAATACAACTTAACTTCAGTTTAATATTTATGGAGCTTAACCAGATTTGCTATATAATTGTAATTAATTTGTTTGTACCTTAAGCAAATAATCATTGGAAATTTCGTAAATTTCACGGGAAGAAAAATTTTGTAGAGTGTCTTCCCAGCAAAATAATTTTGTAGTATCCATAATATTTCATTGGCGTCAACAATATGTTTTTGTGGTGACCACAATGTAAAGTCTGCAGGGTAGATACCCACAAAATATTTTTTAGCTGTCACAAAATATTATTTTCCGTGTTTTTAAACGTAAGAAGGAAAAGTTTTGAAAGGAAGCTACGCAGTTTTAAACAATTTATTTTTTAAGCAAGAAAGTTAAACGTATACTATTTTGTATAATGAAATGATAATTCTTTAAATTCTTAGACACGGCCAGATACGAAATTCCTTATTCCCAATTACGTAAACTTTTCGAAAGATAGATCTGGGCCAATTGGGATTTCTAACGAACTTACCAAAACTCTAGGTTATTTGTACCAATGTTCCTATTAAAAATCAAGATGTTTTAAAAGTCTTGAAAATACGAGTTATTTGCTGTTTATTTGTGGGAGCTTCGACTGATAGGCTACGTCTTCTTGTTTAATGCGAGATGATTTCAATGTATGTTATCTTGCCTGTTATGCGCAGTTTTACAGCAAAGCCTTGTATTTTTGGATTAGGGAGAGACATTTTTTTATGTGATCATAGTTAATGTAAATTACACTTAGACGAAAGCGCCACACCATTATACTTAGTCCTAATCTGTAACAATTTAAAAGAAAATTATTTCGTAGTTGCAAACGCATTTGTATGTGGCTACGCGCAGATTAACAAAATTTTGAGGGTGAGAAAATAACGTGAATCTTAGCTTAAACTTATGACATAAAAACTGGCTACAAGTGAGTGTTATTTGACAACTAGATTCGTTAATACATTTTCACAATCGGTACGTCCGTGAACACATCTGGCTTAATATCGATGTCGTGTTTATACAGTGTTAAACGTAATTCAATAACATTTTAATGAATGTTAAGGAGTATGAGAGTGATTTTATAAATAAGTTACGTGGATATTTCTGACCTTTCATGGGGATACAATGTGATTAAAAAATCACTGATAGACTACATTAGTGTTTCGATATCAGGTTAAAAAAGTGTTATATGTTTGTATTTTTTATTAACAACTAGGCAATCAAAGATAACGCAAAGATATAATATGTGACTATAGAAACACAGTTATTTTTTAATTTTTGTGTGATAGAGTGCGTTTACTTAAGGTTATCTAATCTACTTAAAAATAGCAAATTTATAGAAATTCTTAAAATGTAACTTCGAATCATAAACAATGAGGGGAACAGGTACCGTCAATGTAACAGCATGCGTATTATTGACTAAGGTTAGTTTGCTGTACATTAATAATGTCAGTGTTATTTGTTTGACAATGCGCAATTTCCGCAATTTGTTGCACTGGTGTCAGTAAGGAAATACCATCGGTCATCTCTGGTTTAAAAGAAAAAACATGTAAGCAATGGCTGAAATTTCATGATTTTAAAGGTAATTATTTTTATTTTAATATTACGAAAGTGGAAACAACACTGTTTTTCACTAGGTATTTTTAATTGAGTGATTGTTCTGTTTACCTAACTTAGCTAAGTTTAACTCTACCATCATCTCTCATTTTATTCGAACCTCTAGAGACTGCAGCGCTATGTCATACATAAGATATTCGTTAATCTTCCTCGCCTGCAGTAGAGTTGACCTAGCCGCGGCTAACGGTCAAATGTGAAAGAGAACGAGTTCTCAATACTGCAACTAGGTAACTGAATTACAATTGCCACTGATTATAACCTAGATTTATTTGGTATATACTTCGGAAACTGGCTACCAGTCTTCTCACATATAGAATAAATGTTACCAACTTACGTTCTTGTTTTACATAATGCTCAGACACCATAATTTTTGTGTTCTCTACGTAATAGTAGCGTGTTCTGGTAGTGTTGAGAAAATGGTTAAAATAATTGTAATGTAAGGAAATGTAAGGTAGTTTCTCTGGGAGCAGTCGAAGGAGGAAGGCAGGGCGACGCGCGCGCCTCTAGCGGCCGAGGGTCGAGTGAGAGAACCTTGGCTGGAACATCAGAGGAGGGGAGAAGAGAGCGGCCGAGGGAAGGTGGAAGGCGGAAGGAGCCGCAGAAGAAGCAGAAGAAGGAGAAGAAAGAGAAGAAAGAGAAGAAGGGTGAAAGGTACGGAACGAAACTGAAGGCGGGCGGGCGGTCTGAAGGGGCGAGGGGTCGGGAAGGGTTGGTGGGGCGGCTTTCCTAGAGGGGAGCGCTCGCTGAAAAGCAACATGGCGTTCTTCTTACCTTCTAAAAGGCAGGCGGGAGAGAGATGGGCAGGGACAGGCATCTCTGCGATGACAAAGACGGTCGATAAGAAACGCGGGATCGATTAAACAGACGGGCGGCGGGGAAGGGCGGCTTATGTCCTACTTGCTGCTTAGCTCGCACGTATTCATGATTATAATATTTCTGTATTCCTTACGATCTTCTGTCACTACGACGTTCACGTCCGCGCTTTTATCAGCTCGGTAGTTGGCACGACTGCGACTACACACATCCAGCGCCGTTCTCTCGTCCTACTAAGTCACTCTGCTACATGCGAACGACGCACGTGAAATTGGAAAACTTGTCAGCACCTTGCCTCTAGTCATATTTATCGTGGCTGAAATAATGCGTCGAAAATGTGACGAGCAAAAATTATTTTTTCTGATAGGCTTATATATGCAACAAAAACCCTTGAAGATAAAAATAATAGTTAAAAAAATTTTCAGAAATGGCTTAGTCCATAGTACCGTCAGATTACGGTTATTTACGACCCGAATGAAATTGTAAATTTAGTCGTAAATAGTGTCATGTCTCGAAAATAAACGGTTTTTAAGCACAAACAAATAATTTCGTAACCTAGGCAATGCAAACAATTTTAAACTCTATTTTAAATAAATTGAACTTTTTCTTTACCATGGCACCGTAAGGATTGCGTCTTCACAATTCTTAATGTAAACAGTAAGACACGAATACAGGTTTGTTTCCTAATAGATTCACAATTCATATTCAGTCCGCTGTTAATAAAGAAATTAATTGCGTAGCCACTTGGTAACCATAAATGTATCAGGAAGGTAATAATTATTTTCATAATTCTGCTATTTTCTTAGTTAACCGAAACAATTAGACCTAGTTTATAACTTCTCAAATCATACCACTCATAGTCACCGTGTGGTTAAAATAATCAAAAATGTTTGTAATGCTTGCTCGGAAGTGGTAAATTCAACCAAATGGCTAATTAAGTCGTTACTTATAATGCTTGTTACTGAAAAGTGGGGGAAGCAAATTTTAAATAAAAAACAAAAGTAGTTTCAACACAGTGGAATACGGAATGTTCTTACTTAATTTAATGTTCTTACATCTATCCGCTTAGGACAATGTATAGAAACTAAACATTTCAAATGTGATAAATCAATTGCTGTTGTCAGAGTATGTAACAGAATGTTTTACATTCGTTACATTAGTTGAAAGAAACTCAGGAATTTCAACCATAAAAAATTGGTAGGCTACATATTACGAACGACAACTTGTAACTTCATGATATTATTGAATAAATGAATGGGATATATTTACAATAATTTTTATGTATTAAATAAATTAAATCATTCGAAGCAGACATACTTGGCTATATAGCATTTTACTTGCAGAAAATATACGTTTTTGTAAATGTGTTTAAATGCCTCATCATGATTTGCTTGGCGATCATACACATCGTTGATACATCCCAAGCTATCACTAATGAATGCGTGAACGGAAAATGTATAGACATTCCGCTGGCTAGAAACACATGATCAATTTAACTGACGTTCCTGTCACAAATTCTGCCCAATATGAACATGCTTTAAACAGTAGTAGACTAAATCTGTCTATTAGTTAACACAGATTAAAAATTCAGTTATTTTAACAAGATTTGATAATTGACAGCATAAAAAATTTGTTTACTGTATTTACGCATCGGCAGATCGGTGAAAATAATTGGTAATAATTTTCACGTAGTAAAAAGCTGAAACCTAATAAATTCAGTCCAGGTCTCATTAAAAAGACGCTATACAAAAAATATTAATAACTACAAATTGGCCAAAAATGGAAGCGGTAGTTGCCATAACATAAACTAAAACAAGTAAATAAAAAACTATCAATTGTGAGAAGATGCGTATAATATTATGAGCATTATTTATTTTGTAAGCACATTCCAGTATATCGACAATACATTAACCATTTCTTATTATCACAGAGAAAAAACACATAAATATGATACATTTTAAGCATTTTTGTTTTAAAGCTGTGTATGATCTAATTTCTCTGGAATCAAAGGACATCAGTATGATTTGCATTTAAGTGGAAAATACAGACATACAGGCAAATAAATATTAAGGATTCGCGGTAATAAAGAAAACAACAAATGATTCGTTTGAATTAATCAAATTCATATTTAAAATGTACATATATTTATGTTCACAAATATATTATTTTCAACAAAACGATAACTTAACCGAAGTAAAAATTCCCAAATCTTCATAGATTCTTATATATATCTAGGTGGTTTGTGATTGAGTATTTTGAAGCCAATCTTCTCTACAACAAGCATTAGAAAATAGTATTTAGTTTTGATCTCTGACGTTAACTTTCGAGTATGGCAAAAAACATGCAATTTGATTTTTACTTAGGTTTAATTATATCTGTTAAAATGTGGCAGAAAACTATAAATTGAGGATTGTTTCAAGTTTTAATTAATATCATACTGGAATATTCACTTGAGACCTGGTAATGGTTAAATGACGAATCTTCCGTAAACAATGTTTAATAAAAAAAAAAAACAGGAATTTTAAAAATGACAACATTTGTTTATAAACCTGAAGCTAGTTTATTAAATTACCTTACTTTGACGAATTATATATATATATATATTTTTTTTTTATCAATTATTTACTGTGAATGGTATTTTATGAATTATTGTCCACCTACAACTACTCAAAATTTTGACTACGTTTGTGATCATTCTTTTCGGAATGTTTTTGAAGTACAATATATTCTTGCTAATAAGTTCGACATTGCTGCCACAAGGACAGATGTGCAGTCCAAAGCAGAATACCGGACAATCGGCGTTCCCACGTCTTGGACTCACGAGTGCCACGTCTTCCACTAGGAAAATGTCGCCTGTGGGAATGGGAAGGCCTATGGAGGGGGGAGAAGTAGAAGGTTGCTGTCAGCTTCAGCACGCGGGCTGCGATGAAATTTTAATTCTTAGGAGACGGAGAGAGATAGACAGAGACAGCAGCTCTGCGATATCGAGCATGCGCAGCGACAGTGTTGTTCGTCTGCAAGTTGCCGTAAACAACGTGAATATTACATTCGTGACGAACAACCACCACCGTGCGGGGAATATAAATATCCTGGCGAAACATTGGAAGCTCTTTTAGCAGTGAGATACGGTCGCCATCTTGGAGTCATGTAGTTACTCAGTAATTTCTAATGCTATCAAATCTCTGGTCATTAGTCAATAGCAGGGCGCATAAAATTGCTTGGTCAGCATTTCAATTGGACATCGATTATGCGTTCCAAATATTTATATAAAGAATAAATTTATCTAAATATTTTAACTTAACTTTCTACAATTTCGCAGAAAAAAATTGAATGGTAATGCGTTGAGGAATGCTGTGATGATGGTTAGTAAACATTGGCCATGGCCGATTATTCACATCATTCATGTCCTTGTATTAAATTATGTGTAGAAGTTTTTATGACCTCGATGACGGCAAAAAAATGCAATAAAAATTTATTCGTGTTAAATTTAACACGTAAAACCTAATGTATAAAATGTATCTCAAATAAAGTTTATAAAAATTTTGAAATCAACTGTTAATAATATTGACGTCACAAGTGGCTGTACAACAACGTTTCGCTTGGGCAAAAATTTTGTTTACATGATTTAATAGGAATGTGATTTTCTTGTTTCCCTTTGCTGACTTTAATAACATGTCAGTTTGATAATTTTTTTAATTTCTGTGTATTTCATTGATAACTGTGGATTTTTAGTGTTGGATCAGATTAAACGAATTAAATTAATTAAAAATAACACTGGGAATATACCAAGTGTCTTTTATTTCAACTTAGAGCTTAGCTATAGGTAAAAATGTGCGTTACTCATCTACAGTAATCTTTACCTTAGTAAACAGTTAATTTGAATTTACCTGTTATTTCTTTAAATCATTTAAATTAATTGCAGTGCACTTAGAGGTTGTAAATAAGGGCAGTATAATATTTGTGCACTATAGGGCCTAATTATTTAATTTTGTATAAGAAGTATTTTCCATCATACACGAATCAGAACGATCATATTGTTTAAGTTTAAGCTGCCAGTCTTGAGAGTTTAAATTTGTTTTACTGGTAGTTTTTTTTCCGCCACCAGTTCGTGCGAACAGTGCCGTATAGGTAGGGCCCGGTAGTTTTCGCGAAAAGATTTTTGCCTCACTTTGTTTCAGCGTATTACGTGTACACAGGGACGTCATTTCAGGTTTTTCTTGGGGGGGGGGGAAGGACAAGATTCTTTTTTCGACGACAGTGATCATGTTGCATCTTTTTTATTAACTAAGCATGTATGAATTAGAAACTTTATTAATAATACTTCAATTTATTTGCTTAAGATAGCATTATTTTAATAACAAAATACAAAAATATATTTTACACACTTAAAATAGTAAATACCGGTAAGGGGGGGGGGGCATTTGCCTCCCCTTGCCCCCCCCCCCCGCACGAAAGACGCCCTTACGTGTACACCCGCATCTCAACTTCATGATTATTGGCAGAGTTTTTTGTGCAGATTTATTATTTATTTGACTACCAATCAGTACATGGATAACTGTGACACAACACATCTGTGATTTGCGGGTTTAACCTCCAGACGTTGTATTGTTACGGCATCCAATAACTGGCCACAAAGCCGAGACGCAGGTGCGCACGTAAGGCACTGAAACAAAGTGCTGCAAAAATCTTTTCGCGAAAACTTACCGGCCCTAGGCATAACTTAGCCGCAGTTCAAAAGAAAAAGAACGTTGTTCGGTTAACACTCACGAAAAATCACGAGGCTGAGGTGGGCAAGCCAAAATTTGAAGTTTAAGATGTTCGAAATTCAACCCGTGTGAAATTTACCTCTATTCGAAATCTCAACTGACAGCCTCTCGATCAACTCCTCATAGCCTGCTGTCTAGCTGGTTAGTGGTATTTGGTGGAGGTTTTCTACGCATATTTCGTAATTATAATTCTAATTAGGCCTATTTATATCGGTTTGTTACGCGTTCGAAACTGACAGGAACATCGCGAAACGCATACATTTTACATAATTTCGGGGTCACATTTCTATTAAAATAGTTCAAAACGAAAACAATTAATTCCAATGAATAAAAAATGAGCTTGTTGGAGGACACATAGCTCTGTGAAAATAACGACAGTCATCAAGTTCGGATGAAGTACTGTTTGAATTATTCCACTAACAGTCTAAATTGCAATACACAAACAGAATATTTAGTTGTATGTTCTGTGTAAAATAAATATTAGGTCTACATTTTTTTGTGACTTCAAACATATTTTGTGAGAAATGAACTGTGTAGAACATTCTGTCGATTAGCGACATTCCCGTATTATGTTTCATTTTTTTAAAGGTTTTCGTTTATAACAAGTTGTGTATTTCCGCGAGTCTATATTTCCAACCACTGATAAGCGGTTATCTGACAAGCTATTGAATAGCATAATAGAGTTATAGCCATAACGGAACGCACAAATATCTTAAAAAGAAATACTTTACTTTCTGAAATGGATATGAACAAATAACTTAAAAAAAAAAGTTGTTTTGGTTCAACGATTTTCTTTCGTGTCATGTACAGGAAGCCAGGAATCGGAAGGGTTAACAGACGATACTTTTAAGTAACTATAATATTTAATTTTTGATCAGTTGGTCACAACTTCTGGAATTGATTTTCGCGTCGTCGCTTCAGTGGTTTTATTTTGACATTTATAAAATTGAATTTTATAAAAGTGCGGAAGGACAATACGAAACTCGTGAATGATAATCAGAAACACGTCTGATAGTTTATAATTTTAAGAGATGCCCTCGACGGAAGTCTCGACACCAGTTAGGCGCCTTGGGGTCGTCTGTGGCCTTGGGTTTAGAGTCGATGAGTCAAATGCTGAGTAAGCTAAAGTCCGCCTTAATGCTCGCGCGCTCGCAAGTTCCCAACACGCTCGTTGAGTTTCGAATTTACAAAATTCAAAGCTGATACACTATCAAATTATCACAGAATATTGAAGACCCAAATTATGCAGCAAATCGTAGTTAATGTAGCTATGTATTTATGTTACTCTTTTTTAAATTTTGTACCAGAGAAACATCAACATTATTTATTCGTCGAATTTCGTTAAACACTTTGAATTTTTTTTTAACTTCGGCACTAAACTGTTTAAATCATACTAACATAAAAAAAATTGTTGGTTTCCTAGTAAAGGTGTATGTTCATGTAACGTTTATTAGTTTCCGAAGAATAAAATGCAATCAAATGCTTAGTTAAGTATTTTCGCAAGCTTAACAATTTACCAACAAAGGCTGTCGATAGGAGTTTGTTCGAAAGCTGTTGAACGTTCGTGACTTATGTCTGCTAAAGAACATTACATGTGTGCATAATCATTTCAAGTTCCTCCACAAATATGTAATGCTTATTTTGTCTCTGTTTTATGTGGCAGAGATTACATTTTATTAATTAGTTATTTGTAAGTATGACAATTTCGGTGCAGGATAAATAATTAAGTACAGACATGAAATATACATTATTACCATCAGTGTTACGTAATAATGTAAGAGTACCATCGACTGAATGAATCATAGAAGTTATCTACACACGAGAAGTTGAGAAAATTGAACCTAGAGGCTAGGGTGAGGCGTGATGCGTATGCTTTGTCGCTCTTATCGCTTCGCACTTCCGTGACCTAGAACGACCTTCAATAGTTAAATATTTCATGCAACATATATTACGATGTCCAAAATCAAACGTATACTAATCACACCACTAAAATCTTAGGCTAAACTTGAGACGAAAATGTTATAGGGAAATTGTTGTACGATGTCATAACATGTACAATTTGACAACATAGCACTGTAGTTAGTCTCCTCTTACGCACAATATATATTTTATTTATCTTTCTGACAGTCATATTATGAGCGCAGGTTCAAATCTCGAGCAATTCAAACATGATTCTACGTTTAGGCCTACTTGCCGTAATATACACACAATAATACCTGGACGTGGAACGCAAAAGGGGACTCACGCCGTGCTGTGTTGCCACATTGTGCACGTAAAATGTACAGCATTTTGCCTCTTACATTTTCGTCTCCAATTTTAGCCCAGGATTCGCGTGGTGTTCCTATTATGCGTTTGTTGCTGGACATTCTGTATATTATTTTTTTTTCCTCAGCGTAGGGCTACGCCTGCAGAAAGTCGAGGCGAGGGAATTTTTTTCTTTTGATCCGAGCTAAGGTTGGCGATGCTGGGACGTGCGTCCTTTTTGGAGGCGCTCGGGCGGCCAAGTGTCGGGAGGTGCCCGGGGGATGCGCGCGCACATGCGCACCCCTACCCCTCAACCCCCGGCCACCCACACACGCTCACCTCCCCGGCCGGGCTCGTCTCCGACAAACTCCAGAAAACGTGCTTATATTACAGCTCCCGCTATCTGGAGAAATAAGGTACCAGCCGGCCCAGGGCGAGAACGGCCTAACACGCTCTCCTAGCCTCCTGTCTTGTCTCTCGCCTTCTCCGTGCTGCCAGGTCTTCTAGCTTCACCATTCTCCAGCGTAGGGGAGAAAAATATGAGGGGAACAGCCATCCTCCCTCTCTAACTTCACAATATTTAATCATACCTTTTTGCAACCTACCAAACAAAGTGCGCATTTCAACTCTTTGAGTAGCCGTACAGTAGACATACTTCTAAATTGTTGTGTTTTGTATAGAGTCATTGATGACGTATTTCCGTGCACTTTTATCCTACGATTGTGGTTTTCACACGTCGTTGTCATGTATGTCAATAAAACTGCAAGGCATTTTTTTTTTTTGCTCGCAAATTTGCTCAAAAGTCTTGAATTAGTCGATTACCCATCACATTCCATTATTTTATTTCATAACACTGGTTGAAATTTAGAAGCGATGAGATTTGAAATGTTAAGGAAAGTTGGGGTTCTTTATTTAATAGTAGCTATGAGTTTTTTTTAGGGGTTTTCACGCAAACTCTAGAAATTGCGTTAATGCGAATGATTTCGCCACTATAACATTCGGCCAAAATTGTACATTCAAAATTCAAAGTTTCTAGTGGGTTTTGAATCGACCACTCTACACGTTTAAAGATCATAGGCTATCCTAACAACTGCGCCACACAACATGTGATATGTAGATGTGCCGATAAACTATTTTCGGAAAAAAAACTAAGAAGGTATCTATTAAAGTAACACCTTTTATGTGTATTGTCACTTCACAGAATGCAACATCATAGCTCAGTTTCACTATCACAAAACAAACTATGACTAGAAATACTATAGGCCTATATCGTACATACTGCATGTTCAAGTGTATTTTACCAAAAACCTATAATTTACTATTGAAACTACAAATAAACAATAAGTAGTTAGCTCGACAACTATGGGTGTAAGTCCATTACTCAACACGGAGAAATAAATCATGTGAACTTTTTATTAGTAATAATTTTACTGATTAAATAGTAAAATAAAAAGCATATGCAGTGTGTTATACAAACCTGTTTTATCTGATATCCTCATCTTAGATTATTTACAAATTTAAAGACTCGACAGTGAAAAATATAGATACTTAGAAATCAGTTGAAATTCTAGCGAATCTAATTGAGTGTAAAGTTGGCTGAAAAAAATTACATTGCGTGTACTTTTCGTGGATAACCACTTTTTTAGTGTATCTTAAATTTTTAAGTTTTTACTACATTTCTCACGAAGGAGGTTATTCTGCATAATCCTGTTAAGGGTGTTCAAGTGCAATAAAATCATAATTTATATGTATGTTAAATAGTGTTAGTTTTGTAGACGATACTTGTGAGTACAGGTTCCTCTCACAAAACAATTTTAGCTCTCATAGTTTTCTCATAACGATGCGTCAAAGACAAAAATTGCATGTTACGCTGCCATGCAAATAGTGAGAACCAATTGACCGTCTTCAACAAAATAATTCACTGTCAACTAACATCCCATGAGCAATGCAATTAAGTATTTTAAAAAACCATAATGTAATGTTTTGAATTTAAAAAAAAAATCGGAAAACTGCGGGAAAATAGTTGAAATTCAGCAATTTTTAAATACAAAAAATAGTTCACGGGATTTTTAAATACGTTTTACTACGTACCCCGTGTCATGTTATTTCACTTACGTAAGTCGATTGGTTTTCACTATTTGCATGGCAGCAGAACATGCAAGTTTTGACATTGACGCGTCGTTATGAGAAAACTATGCGAGTTAAAATTGTTTTGTAAGAGAAACCTGTACTCACAAGTATCGTCTATAAAATTAACCATATTTCATATAAATATAATATTACGATTGTATCGCACTTGAACACCCTTAAGGGGCCGGGGTTCGCGCAGTAAGTAGAGCAATCGCCTCCCACCATGGCGATCCGGGTTCGATTCCCGACGGGGTTGGTCCCCTGATTTTCACATGTGTGAATCGTGCAGGACGATGGCGCTGGTCGGCGGGTTTTCCCAGAGATCTCCAGTTTTCCCCGCCCTATCATTCCGGCGCTGCGCTAAACTCACAGTATGTCTCCTCTCACCAGCGCTTAAGACCTCAATTTTGAGTGCTGGCCAAAATCTCTTTACTTCATTTCATCCTGTGAATAAATATTATTTCTGGCACGTATATCTCCTCGTTAACTAAAGGGGAAAACATACACATAGACACAGAAATATCACCAAGACTTTATTGTCAATGAGTAATGACCTATAGTAAGGTACATGAAAAAACTGCGTTATTTTCTGCCAGCAGACTAGACATCAAAGACTGTAGGCTCGTTCGACGTCTCCTGTGGACCGACAATGTTTCGACCAGCCATTAAAAAAGCTTCTTGCCAATAGTGAAACGTTCTCAACAGGACCATAACTCGAAGGTGTCAAGTTTCTTGTACATTTCACGCCAACCTCTAAGTTTACGAAAATCTGTAAACCGTGTCGTAAGGTGGTTGCTGAAATCTGCAACCTGCCCTTACCTGAAGAGATCCAAGAAGATCGAAACACGGGTATGTCATTCTTATCTTTGGACGGCCTTATGGTTAGGATAAGAATTGGGATTTAACCAATTGCTATATTCCCACCGTAGCGGGTGGTGTATCGAGCGGAGCTCACTACGTCCTAAAGACATACCCATGAACATGAAATTACCAGCTGTTTGGTCTCCGACCGCTTCTCACCTCTAACGGGGGTGGTATCCGAGTTGTTGAGTCCCAAACGGTCAGGGTATCAGCAACCACCTTACAATACGGTTTACAGATTTTCGTAAACTTAGAGGTTGGCGTGAAAGGTACAAGAAACTTGACACCTTCGATCACATACCGCCAAGAAACACAGTTTAACAGGACCATAACTACTTTAATTCCCAAGGCGCAGGGGATGGGCTGCAGAAAACGTAACAATTGCTGCTCTAATTTTCACCTTTAAGGAGGTACTCTAATGATATAAAATGCAATTTATATAAAATAAATATCGTGTGGAGAGGGTACCTGAGGGCACCGAGTGCAGGCTCCTGATTGGTCACCTGTAGGTGTCTGCATTCACTGTAGGACGGCATGGGATGAAGCCCTACGATCGAGAAGTGACGGAATGAAAAGAGTAGGACACGAGAGACCGCTGAAGAAACCCACCGGCCAGTGACAACGCCCGCCACGTTTCCCACTGGAGAAAAAAACCGGGACAAACCCCCCGGGGATCGAACCGACCCGGATAGCCTGTGTGGGAGGCGAGAGGTTTGACTTCTTGGCCACCGCGGACGCTATGAAAGATAATATAATAATCATCCCTGTATTTTAAATTGATGTCTTATAGCACACAGTAACAAAAATTATTCAAAATATTCAGAAAATAGTATAGTGATACTACGTAGGTAACTGCTTTGACTATTCAGTTGTGAGACAAAAAGTATTATTTTCTACGTGAGGACCTGTACGTCCGTTTTATAATTTTTCTCTTATTTGTCGTTAGAAATAACCTGACAGAGTTCGTCGGTCGAAACAGATATTGTCTAACGAGCATGCAGCAGCTTCCCGGCTAACATCAGTGACTGAGAAGTTGTCCGTGTATCAGGAGCTCTCGCTGTTTGCAAAAGTACACAGTTCAGGCTATAGCTATTTCTTGTACGCTGACTCTCGTTAGTAAGTCTAAATTTAGGCAAACCCTTATGTCTTCTGGATTTATTTCAAATTATTCTGAATGTAGTGTGAACAGTGACGAAAGATAACGTTTTAGTACTCGGCCAGAAAACTATTTTTTTTAACCATAAAACATAACTACTGCTAGAGTATTGATTGAATGGTCAGGTTGAACGCCAATAACCTGTATATCACTGCAACTTCGGTGATTAGACGACAGCTTTCTTGACACACCTTTGGAGGTTGCAAGCCAGTAGTAAATAATAAATTTATTCATGGGACTACCCACTTGTACGGTTAGGAGCCAATGGGTATTCGACTTCGGTCAATGCGTGTATAGGACTGAGAAGTCTAGACTGCTACCAGATTAATACGCGAAATACTCGAGGCTGCAATTATAACATATCAAAACACCCGCCATCCTAGTCCAAATAACTGTGTGCAGAGTTTTGGAATCAATTATATCAGCCCAAAACTGCTTGACGTTAGTAAGTACGACTCTTTAGCGAGGTTATTTCTACTACAGGTTTGAAAGAAAATATGTATTCTTATGGGAAAGTTTGGCACAGAGAAAAATTCTGCCGCGAGTCTTTATTTGACATAAAATTCACGTAAACTCTGTGATCGGTCGGTATACATAATTTTCCCTGTGCCAAACTTTTAACAAACAACCTGCAATAGAATTAACCTTAACACTTTGAGTATCATTTATTGATAGTTTCACGAGCAGATTCTCTTAATCAAAAATGGGAAGAAAATGTATTTTCGTGGTACATCATAAGTACGAACATACTAGTGCAGAATATCTAAAGTGGTATAGGCACGTACGGAATTTCGTATCTTCGATATTACGTCATGAAATTATAGGATAGCCATGGAATAGCTCGTAGAGGCGCACTATCTGGAGGCGAATTCACGCCAGTTCATCGGCTTGCGCCTAGGGGCTACGATAAGGCTTGACACGCGTGCTTGGTCCGCCCTTAGAGATTTCGTTCGTCTAACCCTCAAACCCGCAAAACACTCCCAGCCAAGCGACCATATTAAACAAATTATTTCTGATTTCTCATACTTCTATCTAACTACTACACACTTCACGCTACGCATCGCTTTGCTGAATCATTCATCCCGAAATATGGGGCTTGATGTTGTCTGCTTATTTAATTAGAAACAGTCGCATGACATTTTATGTGTGGCTGATCAAATAACGTACACAGCTTGCTTCTGTCGCATTAACAACCCTGTTGTTTATTGGTTAAACATTTTTAAAAGGCCAGAATACATATCGAAAATTTCTCAATTAAAGTGTTTACTATAGAAGATGCGTCATTCAAAATCGTGTAATGTGTTTACGCGTAACGTAATTTTTACAACCCAAATACTTTGCTTGGTTGTATCATCAAGCTGAATTAAGTAAATCGGGTTGTCACGAAATATTATCCCTTAATTTCATAACGCTATGTTATTGGAGACTTGTAAAGCAGGTTTATGGACTTGTGTATTTAAATTACCAGTATTTTAACTATTTGGTTTATTTATTTGCTTTCACGTGCCCTCGAACAGCACAGGACTAGTAATGGTAAGCGGGGGTCTGGGGGAAGGGAGGAGGAGTCAGCCAAGGCACGTTTAAGGAACACTCCCAGCATTCGCCTGGAATTATTTAGGAAAACCCTGGAAAACTGAAATGAGGATGACCGGAGCCGGGGATCGAACCCAGATCCTCCCCAATGCAAGGCAAGTGTATTACCACTGCTCCGCTACGCTCGGTCGACCCCACCTTACTCACTCATTCAATCCATTTTCCAAAATGACATGCATAATGTAAAACACTTAATAAGGCTTTGCCTTGAAGAAATTCTTTACAGAAAAATACGTACGCTGACATGAAAAATGAGAGATAGTGGTATAATAACATACATTTACACGTGTGTAAATTGCCGTCACGAGAGGATACCTAATAATAACTTACCAGATAACTGAAACAGTATTTCATTGACTCAGAACTATGGTAACATAAACTTACAAGTGGTACTAAAGTTTTCGCCGAATACTTTCACAAGAAGGTCTTGACGGAGTCGTTCAGCAGTGGAGTTGTCGAGACAAATACTTTATCAGGTTTGAGAGGTATTTTTGCGAATTTATAAATTAGGTGGCATAATTCCTTCAACTGCAGCAACTTCGTGTAGCCTGCACTGATGATCATATTTATGAGTATATTATTAAATAATTCGTTCAGCCGGGCCACGAAGGTTACACTCTCTATCTCTTAAGTGCACGTGAGCAGACGAAATTGTGAAAGAACTCACGTGTGCTACTTGAGCCACCCTCCAGTACAATATGCAATACTGACAACGTTCAGGCAATTTTGCGGCACTGCAAACAGGTCATTTTTCCAAAGGAAACCCATTTTTATGAATGCATGGTTTACTGACCATGCGTCCACATGTATTCACCACGTGCACAATTCTTTTGCAGTGGCGTGGTTGGCTCTGTGATAAAGTAAAAAATTTTAACGTACTGCTCATTATGTTGACAACGTCAGATTGGAGGTAGTTTCTTCAAAAATTAGACAGTACTCGTCTACATGCCACAACGCCTAAACTAAACGCTTCCGGGTATGGGTTCCATCTGAAAAACTGTCTGTTTGCTACTAAATTTATTCCACCTTCTCTGCTTTGGTTTAAGACAGCCGATATATTACTGTAGAAGTTTTCAGTTTTCTTTTTTGTTGAGGTTCCACTCATTGGAAAATAGTAGCTGTCGCATGAGAATATTTGACACTACATTTTGTATTGCAAATAATCTAAGCAAGGAACATTTAAATTAACTACAATTCTATAATTTTTTCTACATAACCAGGAAGTAACTTTTCTTTTACTCAGAGAGAATAAATATATGTGTGTATGTGTGAAAGCATTAACGCATACGGGCCTATGTTATGTATGTATGTACGTATGAAATATATGTATTTGACAACTCACCTATGATGATGTGGTATGGCAATAAACGACTAGTGGTGTATGATACTGACGTGAAATCTAAATATATTTACGCAGGAAACATCAGTATATATCACACAAAAGTAAGGAATGGGGAAAACGCAGGATAGACACTAAATGTATCACTTTTTGTAACTAACGGAACCCCCATATCATTAATGGTTGGGTCAATACTGAGTGTTTCTGTTCAGAGAAGTGAATTTATGAAAGTACCAACTCATGGAGGAGCTATGCAAGACAGACGAAATTGACCTCCAGTCGATATGGTCGACAGATAGTGCACCAAGCCACCAGTGGCGTATTGTGGTAGTGTTGCAAGGCATGCTGTGCTGAGCAGTGACTATACTCAACAGTAAGTTGTCTGTGGGACATTCAACTTGTAGGAGCTGGTACACTCTTCCAGTAGCGTACAAGAGGCAAGTGACTTACTCTCCAATAAAACACCTCGGTTTACAAAACACATGTTTATTGTATATGACAGATAGGCACACTGAGTCCACGTGCTCAGAGGGTATAGTCGGATCTTATATTTCATACCTTAGAACACGACCACGATACGCCAATACAAGCGACCTAGTTCACGATATTTTTAGGTGCTGGGGATCCTGAATTCTTAGGACCATTCCCAAACCTTCGCTTAGCCAAATCTCAGGACTTTTTTCAGTTCTGGAGGATCCTGAAAGCCGAGAACGGTTCCTGACCCTGTGAAGAATTTAATATCACAGTCTTTTAAATTGTTGTAGATCCTGGAGTCCAAGAAATACTTCCGACACTTTGTAAATCAAATGGCGTGCTATTGTCCAATGATGAGGATCCTCGAGCTTATGAACCATTCCCGACACCACGCGTGAGCAAATAGCACGGAATTGACAAGTGTTATGAATCCTGGAGGCCGTAAGCTATTCCCGAACTCTTGCGGAATCAAATACCACGGGATGGTTCAGTTTTCATTCCTGGGGTCCAAGATCTGTTCCCGTTTCCATTCAGAATCAAACTTCATGGTGTTGTCTAGTAATGGTGATCCTAGAGACCAAGTACTATCTCCGTCACCTTGTGGAGTCAAAATGTGAACTTACAGCCACCGTCAATTGCTGCTGTTAAATATGCACAAATAGCATATATGTTTGCAGTTTTGTTAATCGATAAAAATGAAGAACGCTTCGTACAGATGATGTGTGTTATTGATTTAAGACCGAAGTACCTTCGATATCTTTGTTGAAAACACAACCAACAGCTCGCTTTTCGAATGGCAGATTTTTTCCAGGGTTGGCATTACGATCCGGGGAGTCATAGCATACGCCAGCCGATTAGCTATCATCGTGTGACAAAGTACATCGGTTGCCCAGTTGTATGATGCTGAAATACTACACGCACAATGATTATTTTTTGGGCTGGGATTCCTAGTGTGATTTCCAAACACTACATCGTCTAACAGCACCCAATGCTGGTCGCCAAAGAATGCCTCCGCCATCTCTGAACACTTCATACAATGGATTGTCCGTACTCTTGAGTTATATCAATGTAAGCATCAGTGGAACCAGATGAAACGCTAAAGCCGTCGTTCTATAGTTTTTTTTTAATCTGGAGCAGTTTACAGCTAGAGTTTGCCATGTTAGAATGAGATGCGACAGATCTCTTACATACATCTAGCTATTTCAATACCATAATTATCATACCAGATTACCGTAATTACGATTTACAATATGACAGTCCACGTGGCAACGATACCGAACGACGTAGCATATATTGACATGACTCCCTCAGTATGATGTCCTTAATACACGGTAAAAAAACCTCCCTAAATGGTAATACAAGTTATTAACTCATTCACAGTATGAACCACTTATATTACGTCAGCTTGTAAAAAGAGGAAATGTTAAGTACAGTTACTATACAAGTCTTGTAACATCCATACACATTACATTTTTTTCTAGAATTATTGTACGGGGAACACCTTTACCATACCTACTTTCGTGAACCTCAAGTAACGTGATGATAAGTTGTTACTTATACGCCATGGTGGGGTCATATATAACCCCACTAACTGAAGAATTTTATATATACATATATATGTACATATATACATACATATATGTAGGCCCTATATGTAGCCTAATAAAATTTTAGTTGCTAATTTTCAGTCATTTTTACACTAATATTTAAAAAATCTGAGAGGAAATTACATTTTTGTAAAATGGTATGACCCGACCAGGATAGTGGCACTCTTGCACATCGGTGTGGAAATTTTACAAATAGTTTTTTACAGTGTAGGCAGAGAAGAGTTTTGACGTGAGTTCCGGACGCAGCACGTATGAAGTATGTAAAGTTGGTTGTAAAAAAGCAAGCGCTCGATGGCAGGGGAAGCAGTAGGGGTGAGTTTGTGGCGCCAGTAGACTGGAGTCTCTCCTAGGTTACAGTAGCCGAGCATACTCCCCTCTCAGGCGTCGCGATGCCGTCGTCGTCTTGTCGTCCCAGCAGCCGCCACCCCCACACAAGGTACCCCACCCCCCGTCCACCCTCCCCATCTTCCCCGCCTCACCGCTGTAGATGGCCTTTCACTGTGCACAGCCGAGCACTCCTGGCGCCCGGGAGGCAAGCGTCGCTGAAGAATGCCAGATAAATTCAATATTCCGTCTTCCTGCCTGCTTCTCAGGGAAGTAGGGAGGGGGAGTAGTCTCATTTCCTCCTTGTTAAAACTTCCTACGCACGTGACGCGCCAAATTTTCATTTAAAATTGAAACTACTGAAGTGCTGAGATGGAAATTCTGAGCGGAAAAGAATAAGCTTCCAACGCTACTTTGTTGCCTTCGCTTTTATGAACGCACTTTTACGATGTAAATTGAGCGGGGTAGCTTTTTTCTCGTTATTATTATTTAAACACTGACAGTTGTGAGGTACTAGCGTAAAAATTGCACATGTTTAAGCTGGATCGGGAGAAAATGAAACATTAAAAAATATTTAAAGCCACAAAGTTTAAGTAAAAGTTCAAAAATACTACGACACCATGCTATTTATGCTGGTCATTTGTGTCATTCAGTATTCAGCAATACAAGTTTCTTCATATAAATTTTAAATAATAATTAACGAAACGGGAGGGACAGACATCTCCCCTTGCGTCACCTTTATCACTGGCATTTTTATAAAATGTAAAGCAAACAAAAACAGTGAATGAAAATCATAAATACATTTCGACTTTAAACTATCGGCAATTTATCGATTACTATGCTTTCTTAATATCCCTTAAGCCACACATATATTCGCGGATGACAATTGAGTCACACTATAACTCTAATCAGAATTTATCAATGTACTGAATTTATTTTCCAAGTGTCACTGTTTTTGATTGGATTATATCTTAGCTTGCAATGTAAAGTGAAACGACAATTGTATTATCAGAAAGGAGACAGCGAATTTACACAATGCGTGGTATTGAAGAAGGAACATCATTCTAAGGAATACGTACTCTATTATCCAGCATAATACTCTATTTATGAGCCCAGAGAGCAGGTCCGATACTTTAAATTTTATATCACTACCTTGCAAATTCAGAAATATTTCACAAACTAAATCACATTCGTACGATGGAGCATCAAATTATTAGAAAGTAAAAATTATACGAATGCTTTTTAATCTGCAGAATAGTATTGTTGTTGACGACTCAAACTGTAGAATCATAATAATTTCAAATTACAATTTTTCTTAGATGATCACAGTAATGCACTAGTACCAAAGTAAGAAATGAATTCCTAAAATAACGCAACAAAGCAAAACTCTCTTTGAATACGGGTTGCCTTAATAAAAATGTCTTAGCTGTAGAATATGACTTAGAACTTGCCTTTTCATTGTAGAACATATATAAATATAAAGCCACGAATGAAAGAGTAGCTGACACATTTAATTGTTTTTATTCGCCGTTCAAGCAAAAATTTCAATATAGAAACTTTCATGGGTTGTCTTTAGTATGGAATTTACCTGTTGTGCCGGTGCGTATGGTTGGTTAATGACATTTTTAAAAATAGTCATCAATCGTAAAGAAGAAATAACAGTGCCTGGTAAAGAAACTTCACAAAATGCCCACCAATTTAAAGATAGAAAAAAAAAAAAAAAGGTGGTACACTAACAAACATACAAAAACCAGAGGAAGCTGTTGTAAACAAACAATAGCAAAGCGGAAGCAGTGCACGATAAATGAAGGCTGGGCACCCTATATTGAATCATGTTACTCTAAAACTGTTCTTGATTTGTTTTTACTACGTACGTAAAGCTCTAAACACTCGATGAGCGTTCAGTAGCTTGTGCTCAACCGACATTGATCGTACCACAGCAACCTAAAAACTTACATTTGACCACAATGGGTCACGCATATATCACTCTCCCCTTTCATCTGAACCAAACATACAAAACATTCCTTCTATCCCCCTTTCCACTAGTATTTGCTTCCCCGAGTATTTTACCCTTTCAGCCAGTCTTTTTCGCTCTGCCCCATACCCAAAGGTGAACATTTTGTTCGGTTGAATTTTGTATGCACATAGTGGAGTAACATCTTTATGAATATTTTACACATCATAAGTGGAAAATAATCTAAAATAATCAACAGCCCATGTGACTTTCTGCATGATTTATATCTAGGAATTAGTTTATTTGTTTACGTAAATTCTTACGATAGCAATATCTACCAACATACGCCGTATTCGAGCAAATTATGACAAATACCGGAGTTGGGTTAGTAATTGCATGTTGATTTTGTTTCATAAAAAATTATACAGTGTCTATAGGTAGACCATATTTATAGATATCTATTTATTATTTTTAATATAAAACCGATTACGAAAAGCCCTAAATCATCGGCTGTGGAATGACACCTAATGGTTTTCATACTGTACCGTCCGAAATGTTGAATATTGCTAAAAATTGAAAGATACATTTCTGTGTGTGTGTAACTAAACTACCAAAGTAAATCTGACTTAATGCTATATATTTTATACGTATTTTTAATATGCCTAAATACATTACATATTATTTATTTACACACACGTATATATACATTTCCTTTTTCGTTCGGGTTTGAGACATATTTTCCATTTTTAATTTTTATGCCTTCCGGTCATCAGTTGTAAATGAAGTGTTGTGTAGACGTTTGTCCATTCTACTTTCCTAATTTCCACCAGATGTTTCTGAACCGGTAAACCAATGTAATTATTACGTTTCACTTCATATATTAAACCTGTTTTCGAAGGTTGTATGTTTGCATTAAATAAATATTGTGTTTGAAAACAATTCCATGACTATGAAATTCAGATAGGCTACACTTAAATGTTTAAAATCTAAAATTTCTTCTTTAAGAGGGCGTGGTACATAATTCAACGCTAACAGCATTAATCTATAACTGTAGGTTTCTTGAAGCCAATTTGCGAAAGTTAAACAATAGCAATCCTAGACAATAGTTTTAGCCAATGTTTTAAACAAAATTGTTTCCAGTTATACGAATTTCTGTGGCACAATCTCTAACACCGGAACCTCGTGCATATAACTGCGGTGGTAGAAAACACGCGTAAGGAATTAGTAATTCTGGATAAACTTACTCATAAAGTTGGCAAATACCATTATCTAGGATTGTCATTGAGTATTTTATCCATAGTGGCTTCGAAGAAAGCGTAGGAATCATATGATGTTTTCGGAGTTTATTTATCTACCACTCACTCTTAAGACGTCTGTTCCAAGTGGAAATGATGTCAATGCACAATCCTGTGTGTAGCCCTAACAACATACTATTATTAAAGTGCACATAATTAAAGGACTTTTTGTTGTATTAAGCCATGCATATCGTAGACAGTGAATCCATTAGAGGCGGTTACACACTAATTTGTGCGAATATGGAAACTGGGAGATGAATCGGCCATTCCATACATTAAGGAACCATCTCAGCATTCGCTTGGAGCAGTTTTGAAATGCCATGGAATACCAACATCAGGATGGTTAGACCGGGGATAGAACCTAGGTCCATCGGAATGCGAGTCGAACGTTTCACCAATTGCACTGAATCACTCTGTTGGAAGGCTGATTCTGTGGTTGCTGTACTGCTTACAAAATAGTGCACATTGCATCGTGTCACAGCCATCTATAAATATCACAGCGTTTTGTAACGTGAAGAGTATCTGAAGGCATCCATTAGGTTCTTTGGGTGGTTCTTAAATAACAAAATAGACACCGTAATATTTTTAAAAAATTACACAATTCATTATTCCTTAGTAATTTAAGGCAGTTTACGTTAACAAGCTAATTTTAAATAATTTCAAGAAGTGATGCCGATGAACTTCATGCGTAACTAAGCGGTCCTGGGTAGAGAAACACGAAGTGCCGTGCGCCGTTAGTCGAGCCATTGTTTACCAGCCTCTCTTCATGACATTAAGGGCGCCGCCTAACAAGCACTTCAAATGCATTGTAGTGTGTTCGTAAATAGGTTTTTTACAAAACTTTTTCAAGTGCACCAAATGTGTCAGTGTACGAAAAGAAAATACGCTACGGACCAAAACTTATTGTCACCGTTTATAGCCATGATCCATCATTTCTATTGATTTTACGTTAATTATTTTTAAAATCCTAAACTATAAAAGATATCGAAAAACGATTTTACAGTTTTGTTAATAATAGTGTATAGTGTGGGAACTAACTTTTTCATGCCAAACTACATAATGGTTTCAGCCAACAATGCAATCAAGGATTTTCTCATTTAATAATTAATTAGACATATCTCTAAAATTTTTGTCTAGCAAAAATTAGACTACGTAGTAAAAACAGTTTGTAAGAAAACTATGCGACAGTTTTTAGATATCTGCTCTCGTTTAGGAATAAAAAAATAATTATCATGAAAGCAGTAGAAAAGATGGAGCGTGGCTTGGCCGTGTGTTTGTAGTAGTGAGGCACAGCATTAAGGGTGATGTAGACCGGCACATATAGCGCTGTATCGCCTCTACCACAAGACACTGAACGGCATGTAGTTGTATCGCATTATAGGCCTATCACTCTCCTGACTGACAGCACTTTCAGTGATGACCCCATCTTTTCATTGGTGGTAAGTTTAAAGCTAAGTTCATTGCATCCTGTGAGGTTTTTTTTAGATATAACATGTTGATAAAGCGGTTTTTAGCCAATTTGAGGGGCTCCGAAATTATTCTTATAATCGACGTGATGCTTTGAAACGACCCTCCAGTCATAGTTTGAAGTGCATTTCCTTTACGTACATTGAGACAATGAGCATATGACGAATAGTTCGCAATAAACGTATTTACGAACACGCTGCAACGGATTTTATGCGCGTGGTAGGCGAGGCCCTTAAGACACCACGCTTATATAAACCACTGTTTCTGGAAAGAGTTCGACGTGGCTAAAAACGGCTGTTTCAGGCTGCAGTACTTAAAAGTGCACTCACCGAATATATGTGAAATTTAGACATGTGCACTGAACTTTGCTGCAGAATTTCAACCAATAAAATTAAGTCCGGTTACCCTTATAGCTCCGTCGCTTCTACTCATCTAACGCGCAGGTAGGCGGTGTTCTTAACATTGAAGTCTAAGTTGTCCAGAGGGTCGCCTATCATTCCGTAGAACACGTGGGAGGATTTTGGGAAACTTTTATGATATGATTACATTTCCATAGTTGTCAAGTGTGTGTAAATATTAATTAATTTGTATGTAAGTTACGTATTTATTTTAAATTTATTACAAGTAAATTCATTTCAAATCAGGGCTACCACATATATGCGAAAAATAATTGTTTTAACGTCCCAAAGTCACCCCTCGAATGCAAAGTCACCTCCGCTTATGGTTATTAAACAGCCACGAACCTCCGATATAAATAATGTAATAAAACCATTTAACATACTGCAGTTTTAACTAGAGCAGAATAAAGCCACAGTATTCAGATTAACGTATTTCGTTTAACCGTAACGTTTACCTTCAGCATTAACCACTCGATTATAACACAGTACCTATCTCCTGCTGCAACCAATCCCTAAATTATGAACAAAAGTGTCAAAAACCAATTGTTTTACAGCATTAGGAAGACATTGTAATAAGTTTAAATAAATATAACACGGGTGGAGTACTCAAAGGCAGGGCATCACATCCCGAGAACAGACTTCTGTCTGCACTCCCGTAGTCGCCCGCTGAACGTAATGATGGCAAGAAATAAGACCTTACGATGGAGAAGCGACGGAATGAAAAGGGCGAAGGAATCAACGTGTCCTGAGAAAACCCGTCTGTGTAAGGCGACGTCCACTGTGTTACTAACATGCATAAATCTGCTACAAGAGTCCGGATAGGGTTTATAGGAGTGAGTGAAAGATTCTGGTCAGCGCTCAGCATCGAGGTCTTTAGCGCTAGTGAGGGGTGATATGAGGTGAGTGTGGAGCAGCACCGGAATGAAAGGACGGGGGAAACGGGAGATCCCCGAGAAAACCCGAAGACCAGCGGCATCGTCCGGCACGATTCCCACATGTGAAAATCCAGGGACGACCCCACAGGGAATCGGACGCGGATCACCTTGGCGGGAGACGAATGGTCTGACCGTTCGGCCACCGCGGCCCCAGAGTTGACGGGAGGCGATCACTCGAGCCACTGCACTAACCACGTCCCTATTATTTCAAGGAGTAATTTTCAAAAACTCTAACATATTATACGAAAATTAGTAGAAGATAATAATTTTAACGTTGATCCGATACATCACAGCTGGTTTTTACGTTAGTAGAGCAATTTCAGTACTGACTGACGCATGCTATGTTCATTAAATTCTTCACTCTGTATGAACATGCGTCTAAAATAAATTTGTAAATCTGTGTGGGAACGATGAAACTATTCCGTAGCAGCCAGTGAATAAGCGTTGCCAAGAATTGTGAACTACGGCGTTTAAATAATATATTCAAAGCTTACTGATGGAACAAATTTATAGACCTCTTAAATATTTAGTGTCAACAAAATCAAGAGAAATAGAGTTTGTCAATGTTCTGAGGTGATATTTCTTATGTTTAATAGGAATTATTGAAAGAAAGATTGACACCATCAAAGTGCCTTGCACTTAGAGTCAATAATGCTAGTGTTAAAACAGCAAGTGTTAGCCTTATTGAGTTCCGAGGTACCGAATGATTTGCTGTGCTACGATTATACAGATTTCAAGGCGGTAACACCATTTAATTATTACATCAATTTGGATCTAGAAAGATAGCCATAATGTACACACAAAACTGATACAAATTCGCTAATCCTTAATTTTTTTGGAAGATTCTCGCAATGGGGTAAAATGATTTTTGGAATATTTTGAAAATACGTCGTTGCAGTTTTATTAAGTCTCATGAAACCAAGAGAGATACGAGAAAAAATTCAAGGAGCAACAAGTCAGAATTGGCTGAAGTCAAAACATACATAAATAACAAAACCTAATGAGATCCCAAGAGGTATTGTGTATTTTCTGTAATTCGACATAATTCCTCTTCGGGTTTTTCATGTCTTGTTATTTATGAATGTACTGACTACAGCCATTTCTGATTTGTTATTTACTTTACTGTTGTCTTGTTTGATGCTTAGTTTCTTGAGACATCTGTAATGGCGTATGTTCACAACACTTCACTAAGCCGTTTATTTCTGCTGAATTAGTAATTATTTAAAATCACTAATTGACTTATAATGTTAAAAAATCTATAATTTTAAAGTACGGATACACATTTTGTACATTCTCTGCAATAATTGCGTTTAATTACGCTGATTAGCTGAAACCTGAAAGTCGATTTATAATTAAAAAAAACTATAATTTTAAAGTATGGATACGCCATTTGTACATTCTCTGTAATAATTGCGTTTAATTAAGCTGATTAGCTGAAACCTGAAAGTCTCACTGGTTCAACGATCGACAGACTGGACTGTACAGATCTGTATACACTCTGTTTTCAGCTGCTTGTACGTTGGCTGCTGTTTCATTAGTGGGGGGGGGGGGGTTGTGACAAGGAAGCGCGGGATTCAGTGTGCGTTCATCTTTCTGGTCTGCTATTGGTTCACAGTCCTAATGGCGGAAGTAATAACGGCCCAATCGCGAAAGTTATTAACATGACTGCTTCTCCTATGTTTTCGCGAAATTTCGTGTCTCTACTGATTAGTAATGCATTTCAAATATCAATGCAACTCTCGTAAATCGTACACTCGTTGAGCACACGTGAATGCATATCCGTGGTGTCCCCCGGATCTCGGTGTACTGCTGTTAATATTTCTTCGGGTATTTGACTTCGTCACGTGTTTACAAACGATGGGTGAGGAATTGGAAAACCTTAGGCGGAAGGGTGAAGGTTGTACGGCAGCATCGAACAGTAGAATAGCACATAAAACTCAGCTCGAAGTGTAGGAAAAGCAATCCTTACTGGCGTACCGAACCACGCGCCACGACCATTTCGCGCCGTAATGTGCGTCGTCTAATTTAATCTTCCCCTTGCAGTCATTTTACGAGTCTTTCGCCAGGGCGTCCCTTTCCCTTCGGGTGAACGGGAGAGATTTGCATTTTTAAAGGGAATCAAACCTTCTTATTATGCAGGCGGTTAGGTCTAGCCAGCGGCCAGTCTGAAACTGTTTGCAGGGGAGAAAAAATGTTACGGCTAACACTTAAAAAAAATAATAATGGAATCATTTGAAAATTTTCCTCAAGCCGCTGACAGTAGATTTTAAGTTTCGGTACGTAGGTAGCATAGATTCCAGATAACTTAATAAAAGTAAACAGCACCAGTTGTTTCTTACATTTAATACGACTGGACTTATTTGTGAATATGAGCACCAATTTAAATTATTTGCCCTTAAAATTCGACAATAATTAAATTATTCAATTATAAAAATGAACAATTTATTGCACGCCTTTCCCAATAAATCGTATAACTTATGAAATGTATTTATTTTTATATAAAATAACTTACATTACATACACGCTACTATTTAGTTCAAACATGGCTGTTTGGAATTGTTTAAGATTAAGTATCTTGTAAATGCTATTTAGATATATCTGTATTTTAACTTAACTTACAAACACTCCTATTGACAACACATGACATACAAGCGCTAGATTCGCAACACTTGAGCACCAGTCACGGAGTTGTTGAACCTACTAAAATTTAACAATTAAGAGTACAAAACCGCAAGCACAGAGCATCAAAAAATTTAAGTTTTTCAAACATACACAAAAAATTTTACTTAAATGTTCGGCTATGTCTTAAAACATGCATATTGCTGACATTTAGCACATTGTGAAGAAATGTTTAACATATGCGTATTTTCCAGTAGATATAAGAAAATGCTAAGTAAAGTAGATTACTTTCTTTAGTGTATTAACTGACAATAATTTTAGCACGTATTATAATAAATACAAACACACAGTCAAACAAATATATGTATATTCGTAAAAATGCAAACATAAATAGGTAACTATAGATTAATGAATACCTACAATCTTACATAGGGATACATGTATCTATATACATACAAACGTACATTGTTACATATTTGACTTAAAAGGATTTATTTAACCCTAATTGTGCAGTTACTTTGGTTAATTATAAGGATATAACTGCGAGTATTTTAATGAACTGACCTGAAGTCAGAAGTGAATAATTAGGGTTATAAATCACTCGTACGTTCAAAATTACTTTATTTATGTACTGTGGTTCAAAATAGTTCAAACTGGTTTTACGGAGTTCTCTGGCAATATAAGAATTCCTATTTATTACTCATCATGAATCACAATAAGTAATATACCTTAAAAGGTTGTAGTATATTGCGTTTTTTTAATTTTCTGTAAAGTAAGGTGCACTTCCAAGCTAATACAGTCAAAAATACTTGCACCAACTTCTTTCATCCTGTAAAGTATCTGTACTCTTTAAAAATAACATACTATATTTATTGCACGCAATCATCCTACATACTGTTATACCGTACACACAGCGTGTTTCTTTAAGCATGGTGCAATGTTTCGGAGGAGATTCGTTAAGAGAAATAACATATAAGGGATATGTACGCCTACGTCTTTCGAGCTAAAGTGATTATTACTGAAGTGCATGCCTGTAAGAAAATTTAATTAGAAACTATAGCAAGTGTTATGAAAGAAATGAGCACCGTGTATCACGGAAAGCAGGTAAACAACCCCTGCAACGTCTTACAAGACCGATCTGTAACAAAATAAAAATTTGCTTCACTCACATCGCATTATTTGGTGTATCAATGGGATGTACAGTTTTAACATAATCTGGTATCGATAACGTGGTTGAAACCTACAAAAATTTCACTTAGTGATAGTTGTATTCCTTGGAGGTAGGCAAATTTTTGGCTTGTATGGTGAAAATGTTGCTAATAAGCACATGTAGGGACCCCTGTTTTTCACGAAAATAATTTTGCCCCACTGTGTTTCGGTGCCTTACGTACACATCTGCAGTTCTGCTCCGTTGTCAGTGATTGGATATTTTACCTCTCACGAGCCTTGGGATTCTACCGGCACATCACATACATGTAGTGTTGCAGGAACGTTATTGTAATTGGCTCAGTCAAATGGTAGCCATAGACACACTGCCAATAACAGTGAAACAGAACTGCACATGTGCACGTAAGACGCTGAAACAAATTGGGGCAAAATTCTTGTCGCGAAAAACAGGGGTCCCTACACATAGGCTACTTCATTCCCTAAGAGAACAATTGTAAACTACAGCAAATGTATGGAAGATTGCCTTTTCATTAATTATGGCAGAGAGGGAGTGAATGCGAAATGAGAAGTGCTGTCTGCTGGACAGAAATATGCGATCGATTTATTGTGCCGTTTTCCGATTCGCTGACTCCGTTTTGATAGCTAATTTGTTATTCTCTTTCAGCTTGTCGTTGTTGGCGTGTGTTATTCACTGTTGTATTTTTAATGAAGCAACTCTGTGATTTATTTGGAACCGGCTTGGAAACTTGCTTTGGGCGTGTAAACACTCCCAGAAACACTTTTCAAGCGGTCAAAACACACTCCAGGAGCAACAGGCATAGAATTTTGCTCAAGATTATATTTTACAGTGAACAATTGCTGCTGCGAAATAATGACACACACATATATTTCTACCCTCAGATTACGTTTGCAAATGGTTTCGAGAACTCCTTTACTGTTCAATGACTCGACACAAAATGGTTTATGTCTGGTAAGACAAGTTTTATTTCGTCAAAACAACAAATTCGCCAGCTCTTGCAGAGTTTCCTTCAACCTTAAGATAATAAAAGAAAATAAATTTTTTCATCAGCTGTTTTAAAGAAAGACACCTGTTATAAATAAAACTCTCCCTATGTGCTAAGAATTATCTACCTATCGATTTTGGTGAAGTTAGTTTCAGAGTACCAATGCTGTTAACAGAAAGCACACGTGTAATAGTAACTGCTGGTGATCTGAAGAGGCATTTTTTTTTAAATTCAGAAAGTGCTCTTCAAAAATAACACTTATTTTCCTATGGGTTGTAAATTTTAACTGCAACAATGCAGATGAGATATCTCACACGAATATTCGCACGAGCAGTACTGTTTCCTGTGTATGTAAGCGTGTGTACGCGTGGAGAAAGCAGGGCATTTAGGAAGAACACTTCAGTACTATGCTTGTCTTCTAGCAGAAATAATTGCCGCAACTCTCACTTAGAAACAGTCTCGGAAATGAAGGCACAAAATCGCGCAACTGTAACAGACATGTACATTTTGCGTTATTATTTGGCGGTGGTCTAAAATTCACTGGCCTGTACTCAACAGATCACACTCGGTGTAGTCCAGGAAAATTACAGTTATACCTGGGAAAAATTGCAACAGAAGCGTTCTAAACGGTTTCTGACTCACGAACGTTTGCTGAACAACATATGAAAAATCCTACAAAATCGGACAATGGGAACACACTAAAATTTTGATTGTAAAATGGCGGCAAAATGCCCTTCATACAACACACAGAATTGTGATGAACACATTCTATGTTAATGAATTACAAAGGAAAAAAAATATATGATACACCAAATGTATAATACAGTTATTTTAACATATAATCTAATGACATAAGTTATTATGAACGTCTGAAAAAAAGTCGGCTAGCTAAAACTCTTCATCACTGTCTTCGTGTTCATTATTAGTCATTGCAATGTTATCGCAACTACTTATTTGGCAGCTACAGAACACGGCAATCCATTGCACTTGCACCCACGTCTTGTAGTAGCACATTTAACAAACCCTACTCAGCAGGTGAAGTATTGCATAGTGTAGGGTAGTAGGAATATTGTTCTTCACATACCAACCCCGTTCTTCTACATTGAGCCTTTCATTCGTAGAAGTCCATGCTCTGATTTGAAAGTACTTTCGAAAGCTGAGGTACATCGTTGCGGAATAAGTCGGTGGTAATCGCTCAGGCGTCACAAACTATTTAGATGCAGCTACACTTCCCGTTAGCATTGTATAACGTATTGCAATGGCGCTGTCAGACATTTTACATTCATACTACATATTCAAAGCCTTTCTTCATGCTACTTTCATATCAGATGGTTGGCTATCATCATAACGGAATATGCTGGCAACTGAACGGAATTCATGTCAATGCCATAGTTTGTCAAATGCGGTGGCCTTGCCATTGGAAAACATTCTAGATGTGCTGTCACAACCAGTGAACACACGCATCAACAAGAGCAGCTTGCAGATGTCACTGCCCAGCAATGGGTGAATGCTGAAAATGTCATATACAGGACTGTGAGAATGTCTCCGTCTGATATCACTGCGACAATATAGATTGAAACAATTTTTATTGGAATGGTAGAGAATTTGAATTAGCAAGTCTGTATCTTCATCTATCACAGTTGTGGTTTTATTTTCTGACGAAGAAATTGCAGCACGAACAATGACCACGTCAGCATCTCCTGCTGCGATATGCACAGTACAGCCCTGCTTTGTTAATGTCTCGTCTATAAGGGAAATAATAGTTTGCTTGTTTTTTTTAACATTAGCCAAAAAAAAAATTTCCTTGTGGCCAATAAACTTTATCTCAGGTGCAAAATTTACATCTGGACTCATTTTAGGGCTGCGTTTTCTGTGGGTCACGTCCTTGATCGTAGATCTGATATAACCATCAAAAAACAATAATAGCCTTTCCGTAGGTTTTGAGAGTAATGTCAGCACAGTCGTTTGCGATTTCCTTAAAGGTTGTATCTTTACACGTAGTAGGGAGCCACCATCCAAGACAAACTGGCCACTGATATTAACTTCTTCAGCTTCTTGCATGCATAATATGTCTGTGTACTTGAGTATCGCATGGACTAACTCTTATCTGCTTTCCTTAAGAGACTTGCAGATTCAAACAATAGATGTGGGATAGGCGCAAAGCTCGTAATACGAGACATATTTAAGATTCATGTCACCACCAGTTGCAATAGTAACCATTCGCTGAAAGAATAGGGCAGGACCAATTTCTGTATCCTTATTTTATGTGCTCACAAGTGCAGATGCAGAGCCGAGAGTTTTAGCTTTATCTGATATTTTGCAGAATATGTAAAACTTGATTCCCTGTCATTTTGCTGGCAATGTCCGTACTGATAGAGATAAATTCGTGTACATTTACTTCAGGAGCAGTAAACATTCCTGTAATAATATTGCAAAGACCCGCGCTATTGTGGAATGGGGATATTGACCCAGCCGATTAACTACTCTTTAATGTCATCACTTTCCCTGGTTTGTCGGGTTTTTCTCATTTCCTTGTGCTGTTCATTATTGCCAGGCAGAAATCTGGCATATTCTTGCATTGCTAAGTTGTAAGTTGAACACAGGGGCATTGAAAGTGGACAAGTTGTTCTTTGCACTTCCGAAAATCCACTTCCTCGCTTCAATCTTTCTCTGCTTTTCACAGAACGCATCAGACTTTGTTCTATGACATAAAAAATTATAAAATTAACAGATTTACATTCTTGTAGAGTTTGTGGTTTTAAGCCCTTAATTTTCTAAAAAACAGTTTTTAATTTTTTACTCGAAAATAAAGCATACTACAGCATAGTGCTATATTAAAAGACGTTCGCTGATAAAATATCTACTTGGTAAAAAAATCTCATCGAATTTTGATGAGTATTTCAGATTTTACTGACTATTGAGCATTCCAGTCGTCGACTCGACATCGTACCTTTCCATACCCCTTAAAGGCCGATTCGTCACAGCGACTGTCACATCACTTTTTAACGATTTCGGCAAAATTTGTTACTCTTACTTTCACATTCTCTGATTTTGGTTTATTGTCGGTGGAAAGGTCTACGAACGTATCACAGAAAAAACAATGATTGGCAATACACACTCTCTCTTCATTTAATCGAATACTTTTTCTTTGTGGTGCTCTTTCACCTTTGTTGCAAATTTTCTGAATTTTAATGTTAATGACATTTTCCGGCATAAAATACGCACACTTATGCTAGTAACTGCAACACTGTTGTCTCCACGACTTAGGCATGCTTCATTTATACCATCTGCTCCATTCTGTGAAATGGTAAACACTTTCAGTCCTCTTTTAAGTATCTGCTTGCAAATCACACACAACTCATCAGAGGTTTCCATTACTGAAGGGGCGCGGTGGCCGAGGGGTCAGACCTCTCGTCTCTCACCAAGGCGATCCGAGTTCGCTTCCCGGCGGGATTGGTCCCCAGATTTTTGCATGTGGGAATCGTGCCGGACGATACCATTGGTCGGCGGGTTTTCTCGGGGATCTCCCGTTTCCTCCGCCCTTTCATTCTGGCGCTGCTCCATACTCACCTCATGTCACCCCTCGCCAGCGCTGAAGACCTCGACGTTAAGCTTTGACCAAAATCTCTTCACTTCTCTTCCGTTATTGAATACGAACTTCACAGTCTGAAACAAATAAATAAAACAGCAAATACAAAATTATTTATATACTTATAGATTTATCAATTTCGCAGCAGTCAGTTATAAACATTGGTTGAGACGTTTTACTTTCGAATCCTTTAAAAAACTATTTTTTAAAAGTTGCAGTGTTGCCAGACTTGAAGAACTATAGAATATGGTACAATTTTTATGATATAAAATTTATTTTGAAATAAATAATTTGTAAAGGAAGGTTGTAATTGCCAAACTTATTTATAAATTGAACGTAAATAATTATTTGGATGATTTATTTTGAACTGATAGTGCACTATTTTGGGATAAAGTTTTAAGGGTCTTCCTGTGGTCGAATTATGACGGATTTTTATATGTTATTCAGAAAATGTTCCTGAGCCATAAACAGTTTAGAAAGCTTCTAATGCAATTTTTCCCAGGTTTAATGTTTTTCTCTAGTTTGCCTAGACTAGTGATGATATTCATTCCTGGTGTTCGTATGTTTGTTTCCACATGTAAAATGTTAATGGGCATTTTACTGTTGACCAGTGGCGGCTCGCAGGTTTGTTGGCAGGTAGGGCATAAGTTGCAGAGAACTGTATAGTGTTGTGCGCTAGTTGACGCTACATCCACCCACTGACACGCAGGTATGTAGGTGCCACTTATTACTGACTGGTCACAACACATTGAGTAGCCAGCACATATTTCGTGGTCATTGGTATACGGCGGTGCGTTTACAGGAGTGAACAGTTCTCAGCAACTTGTACACTCCCTGCCAACAACCCTCGAGCCGCCAATAGTTGATATTACATAATTGGCTACATAAAAGGCTTTCAAGGCTCGAGGCCGGCCTACACCAGCATTCAGATGACCTCACAGCTGTGAGATAATAACGCTTAATTTGCATGTTTCTATCAGTTGGGCAAACAAAGACCACTACAGGAGACAATTATTATTAAGACTGATCATACAGATAGAAAGTACAACACATGGCATGGATATCACATTAGCATTTTAAAGAGCACATTTAAGGTGGTTTCCTGGCCAAGGTGCCGGTTGTGCAGTGCTTCAGCCGTTACATGCTTACTTGAAAACTGTTTAACACGCATTAGTGATCTCTAAAGGTGATGGTATATCGCGAAAATGTGCTGTGTCAACATACCCTTGTAAACACTGTGGTTCCTTGTGATATGTACGACAGGGTGATATATGTATGTCACGATGTATCTGTCTGCCGACTAATAACAGGCATCAAATATTACAATGTCGGTATTCTTATTGGCTCAGTCAAATAGGGCAACAACTCCACGTACAAGCAAAAGCCAGTAATCTTCTGGTAAACTTAATGTGCGTCGAAACCCAAGAAACAGTCAAATTTTCCCTCGATAAAACCATCATCTCTAGATCTATGCTTAGGAATAACATTCAAAGAACATTACAGGTGTGAATAGCTGTTTCAGATTCACCAGTAATTTAATAAAGCATATTTTACAGCAGACCGATAATTGTGAAAATTAATATTTTTGTGATCCTTTATAGGTTAGAAAATCTTGGTGTAGAATATTTTTAAACGAATAGACGTGTACAACACACGTTTAAAGTTATTACTAACTTACGTCATAAAATTATAGGGTCACCACTGATTGTCTTACAGAGGACTTGTTGTCAGCGAGAAGACTGCACACCAGCTTAGTGACATACTTTCTTGCGAAATTATAAAAATTACTATACCGATTCACAAATATAAATTCTTGTCCCAATCTAATTCAATTTTTGGTAGGGGCCGCGGTATCGGAGTGGTCGTATCACACGGCTTCCACCAAGTTAGATCCCCGGCGGACTCAGCCCGGATTTTTCACATGTTGGAAATGTGGCGGACATTGCCGTTGGCTGTGCGGGTTTTCTCGGGGATCTCCCGTTTCCCCCGCCTTTCTAATTCCGTCACTTGTCCATTGTAGAGCTTCACTTCATGTCGTTCTTCAGGATATGCAGATGCCTGCGGGCAGCCAGTAAAAAATATGCACTCGGGATACGGTACCTTGCCCTCGAGTACCCTCCCCACACACAATTAATTAATTAATTCAATCTTTGTTATCGGCTCTTGGATTAATCTGTCAAATAATTTGAGAAGTCATGAATATTTAAACAGCTTTAAACAAAAATTAACTATTTATCTAGACCTAACAAACTTCTGAAGTTTATTGGTTTGCCAATTGTCAAAAATGACAGGAATTTTTCTATCTCCCTTTATTTATTTTACTTTATTCTGAACGTATGATGAGTGATCACGTATCTTGTTATGATAGTGTTGGTTTCAATGAAATTATTTAAATTTTTGAAGCTCTACACATATCTACTAAGTGTAATGTAGGCACGATTGTTAAAATGTGTATGTAATGAATAACATAAAATCATACATCAAATTATATAACGTTGTACACGTGGTTAAGTGTAAGGAGAGGTGCAAGTCTAAATTTCGCTACACAAAAAGGAATAGCAATAATCATAATATAGGCTAAGAGAAGGCATGATGCGCGTGCTGTGTCATCCATACCACTTCCGCACTTCTAGGCTTCGGATGTGCAACATACGTCCACTCAGACACCTCAAAGGTGCTACCTACTTTGGGTCGTCGTGTAAGCAGAATAAGGATATTTCACAGTGTATTAAGCCCTATACACAATAGAAAACTTTAGCATTTGACTTTTAACACTTGACTTTACGATAGCTTTCAATGGCACCGCCAAATGTAATGTTAAGCATCCTTGACTTTACGTTTTCGATAAACTGGAAACCTATATTCAAAGTCAAGATGGCCGTTTGCAAGTAACAGCTATGGTTACGTATGTTATTATTAAAAATCTTTATTTCTGTGCATCGTTTTATTCTCCAGTACTAAGACGTCATGGAAAACGTAACCGGTATGGTTTAATTGTATTCGGAAAAACTTACCAAATACAATTTGAGATGTATTTGGAGATGAACTGTAAGTTTCGTCAATAGATGGCGTTGCGTTTGTTCTGAAAAATGTTATCGTAAATGGAAAACATTAAAATAACTGGGCTTATTTTTAAATATCTTCTTGATATGATTTTACGGGAAACACATAATGATTTATATCACAGTTGTTACGTTACAAAAATCGGATTCTAAAATCGTTTTCAACTGTCGTTAATTTAACTCTACATTTGTATTGTGTACTGACAAAATACTTAAAGTAACGGAAACGTTAAGTCAAATGTTAACCTAGTCAATTGTGTATGTATAGGTCACTAGGCGGTGATCATTCCTACTTAATGATATCGATTTTTGACGAATATACGAAAACGGTGTTTATTGCAATGAGAAAAGGGGGGGGGGGACTGCTATTGGAATAAAAAAGGTGTGGGTAAAATTTATGTCATGTTGTTTCGAGTGTTTTTGAGAGTGAAATTACTTATATCTTCATAGTTTTCAAGTTAATTAAAACGCCCCAGAAGATCTAATGCCTAGGTGGCCCTTTCCAAGACGAACAAAGCCAGGGGTGACATATTTCTTATGTTTTGGTAGGTACTAAGCTCCCCTGAATTTAATTTAACAAGTAAGTCCTTATTCTTGATCGAACCAGGGCTCCGAGGTAGGCGATATTGTTATTGGCTCGAGAGAAAAGCAGGTAAGCAAAGTTATGCCGCAACAGAATTTTTTTGTCGCGTAAACCTAAAAAATATCGAATGCCCGAGGTTCTAGACTCTGGACCACACAGGAAGTTAGTACTGTCTTCTAACTATTGAACTCAAAACGTTTACAGATGTCAAAAAAGACCAAACCACGTAGATTTATTTTATCAATGAAAGAGTGGTGGTAGGTTGACATTTATGGCGGTCCAGAGAATGAGAACGGAAAAACAATCATATTTCAATTTCGTTCTAGCATGGCCTACTTCCTTATGAATAACAAGTTTCACAACAACGTGTCACTGCTTGCCGTACGCGGTCAAACACTTCAGGCGTGTACTGCAAAGCATGTTACTGCAGTCACCCTTTCGACCAGCTGTTGTTCTGATTCAGATAAAAATCACATTACCAGACACTACCAAGTGCCCCACACAAAATTCTTAAATATGTTGTGGCCTGGTGAAAGAGTAAGACATGTATAGATATGATTGTTTATCGCGAGAAAACATGACTGTTTGCTGAGTTTCAACGTACATTCAGTTTAACAAAAGATTCCTGGCTTTCGCTTGCACGTGAAGCTGTTGCCCTATTTGACTGAGCCAATTAGAATCCCACTACTGTATGTAATGTTCGATGCCTGTTATTTGCCTGCAGTCACCTATGGTTAGAGGTATGTCAATTTCGCGGTTTCATCTGGCAGTGGCCTAGATTTCTCAGTCCTGTATATACGCACTGGACACAGACGATTATTCATTGGTAGTGGCCGGAAAATGTCGTGGATTCAGTGACCTGCATATTAGAATCCATTATCCTGTGTATATTCAAGCCCTTACTATTTGTCCACTAGCTGCTACTAACTGGAGCAACAGACAAGGAACGAGTAGATGGGGCTTGAATATGCATACGCTAATGGATTCTAGCGTGCGGGTTGTTGAATCCGCAAAATTTTCCGGCCTCCAGTCATCGTACAACATTTTGCCACAAACATTTTCGTCTCCAAATCAGACCAGGATTCCGGTGTGCTTATTATGTAGATGTTTCTGAAAAACGTGTGTGTATGTGTATATATATATATATATATATATATATATATATATATATATATATATATATATATATATATATACACACATATATGTACGTATATATATGGATGGTTCAGAGCACAAGTCGACCAAGTCTTTTTTCAGTAAATTTTCTCGTTATGTGTGCAATACATGTTGGAGATGTAAGTATGATCAGTATTTAACTCTATACCTCATGTATAATTGTGACATTATACATCATTTGTTTTGGTCCCCTGGAATTGTTTATGCCCAAAATAATTAAAGCATGTGATCCTCATTACTAAAATTAATGAACTTGGTATAGTTGTGCTCTGAACTCTCCACAAATAAATAAATATATATATAAATTTATATTTAATTCGAATGCCCGAATCAGAGTAAGAAATTTGTGGCACCATACAATTGTGATTTGCCAGAAGAAACTCAAGACAAGTGAGAGTTAAATTGTCTAATCACTGAATCACTGACCATGAAACAGAGACGAAGATGTACACAGAAGACATTGAAACCAATTGATGCAAAAAAAACTTTTTCGCCATAAATCGTGGCTCTACTAAAAAGTGATGTACGTTTTACGGGATAATTCTAATTCGGTGAGTAATGAAACTTTTGTATAACTCAAATAACATTCATTCGCTAAATGTAATTACATTGACTGTTTGCAATAAATGAGAAAAATGAAATTACGTAACTGTTTCTGCTGTATCGTACAACCGACAAAAAATAGGTTGTAAAGGCTACAGAATGCAATTATTTCAAGCTGCTAAAATATAATGTCTAATTTTTTGTGTTCATAACAATAATTGACAGTCAGATTCAGTCAAGTATTCCATACTGTTTCGTGTTTCAAACGTGCCACAGTTATATTCACCATTCTCATGTAGCACAAGTCCTACAGTGCTATATCTGGTTCGACTTCCTGCTAACCGGAACCATTTGAATAGAAAGCAACAACTAACTGTTTCTGTTTTGGCGTCAGACTTGCGACGGTTGCACGATCTAGGGAAGCCATACCGCTTGAAAGGAAGTGTTGTCAACACAATATTCTATGCGTGTGATAGCAGGAACCGAGCGTTTTACCCGAGATGCTTTGCGAATCTGTTGTAAGGCTTTGCTGGGAAGTAGCCACTCACACATGCGATGTTTGGCTAGCGAATGATATTGGAAAAGCGGCCAATCACACACGAATGCATCCGGTAGAACGTCGAAAGCTTTTTACCTTGAATTCTAGGTAGCTCAGAGGAAAAGTTTAATTAACTCATTCGAGTTCGAGACTGACACGCAAAAACAAACATTGTAGGTTTCACTTGCTTTGTAAATCAGTGCACGATCTCTCGTTCCGTTTGAAAGCCGTATCGAATATATAGCAATAGAATAATTTTAATGAACCACGTCATTTCTAGGAAATTTAATTTATGAACTTTATTAGATCACATGCAAATTATAAGAAAAATGTTGAAGGGTAGTTAACAGATTAATTTGCGAATTAATTTAAAAAAATACGTTCGGTAAAAACTATTTAGTAAAATTGAGTTGCTAAATTTGTATTAAGTAAATAAAAATGTAGGAACACATATTATTAAAATAAATTAAGAGCAATGGATATTAACTAAATAATAAAGTTAAAATATACTGTATCCGATTCACAATTAACATAATAATTTATAAATGAGAACCGAACTAAAAAATTATAAAACGTTGCCCTTTGATTAATTTAGATGTTTTTGTATTATTAATGATCACCAATGATCTAATAACAATCAAAACAAGTCATGGTGTCCGAAATATTTTAATTAACAACCACAAAATGCAATTTACTCAGCGGAATGTACAAATCATAATCCAAAGTCAAATTAAAACTCACTTTACATGCTTAAGTTCAGAAACGGCAAGAAAATCTAGGATTGCCTAGACATTTGAACGGAAAACATTTGCTTACTGGGATATATGTAATATTCGAATATAAAAGCAGCGAAATAATTTTTGTTTCCGGAAGCTGCTTCGCACCTCGTCAAATACTTAGTTAGGTACAGAATAAAAACATTTATGTCCATGTATAAATTATAATCTACACGTTACCTTTTCAAGAATATATATATTGCGGTATTTGAAAAGAAGAATTCCATCTCCTAAAGTGACGATACCAAAGCTCGTTAGTAAGAATGAGAGCAGCCATGTCTGAGATCAGGAATTGCGATTTGTCAGAAGATATTGTGAGGTGTATCGATTGCTGTACGTATACAGAAGACAAAGCCTGCAATTAACTACATAGTGACGTGATGTGAGGCAATGTTAGACAGTTGTTTGTATTCATGAGCAATGTTAAGAGCACAGTCCACTTTGAGCAGTTTTGCGCGTCATAGGTAGGGGCAGGAGAATTCCGTGAATTCAATGACCTGCATGGTAGAATCAACACTCAAGCCCCGAATAGTCCACCAGCTGCTACTCAGTGGAAGAGCAGACAATGAACCAATAGACAGGGCTTGAGTGTGCATAGTACAATGTATTCTAACCTACAGGTAATTCAATTCGTGACATTTTCCTGTTCCTAGTTATAGGCTCAGAAGCGACGGAGTTAAAAGGGCGACCTTGGGGCATCAAATGCCGCATCGATAAAACGACATAAAACGCTGAACTAGCGAACAACATTACTGCCGAACTAGTTTTGCTAAGGGACTTTGAGCGGTGACCATATAGTTACATTGAAGTACGGCAGTCTTAAAAGGTCGATTATAGCTATATTGGAGGGATTCGGAACAGTGATTTTAATGAGCATGATTAGAGACCCTTAACTTTCACTGGTTGAACGGCCTGCAGGCTGGATTCCACAGTCCCGTGAACTCTCTGTCCTCCCCTACTTCTTCACTGGCTGCTACTCCAGCGAGTGGCCAGTTGTACTTCTGACAAGATAGGGAGGGAATCTTGTCTTCTATTGGTTCACAGTCCTCAAGGAAGAGTTTCAGTAACGGCGACTCAATATCGAAAGTAATGGATATGTTAACTAGAGTTTAATATCTTACGTCTTCTCGAATGAAATCAAGGAGCTTCTGGGTCTCTAATAATAATATCTTAACAATGAAATTCGGTATACTTGCACGGAGAGTGCTTGTTGTAAATTTGTACGATGGGCACAAATGAAAATGTTTTTTTAAACGTATTTCTCCGCACATTACAAAGAACTGAAAGATCGTGGTAGGCAACACAGTTTCTGGTCAATATACGGAGATTCAGTACAAAAGGTTAGTGGATGCTGTGGCGGCTCTAGGGTTGTTGCTAGGGTGTGCACAAGTAGTAGAGACCTGTATAGTGTTGTGCCCTAGTTGACACTACAGCCACTGACACGCTGGTGTGCAGGAGCCGCTTATTACTGACTGGTCACAACACAACCAGTAGGCAGTAGATATTCCATGGCCATTGGTATACGGCGGCGCGTTCACACGAGTGTACAGCAATCCGCAACTTGTGCACTCCCGGCCAACAACCCACGAGCCGCCACTGAGTGGATGTGCGTGAAACTAAACAAAGGTAATTTTTGTACTTTAACAAGAAAACCTTTGGAAACCAACTTGCCAAAGAAATTATTGCGAAAATTGCAAATATTTTTCTTGCAAAAAATACAAAGTAGGCCTATATAGAGGGACCTCTGTTTTTGGCGAAAAGATGATGCCCAACTTTGTTTCAGTGCATTACGTGCATATCTGTAGTTCTCCTTCATGGTTATTGGCAGCATGTCTTTGTAAAGTGACATATATAATCTGACTGAGCCAATTACAATAACACTCCTGCAACAACAAACGTCTGTGATTTGCCGGTAGAATCCTAAGACGTGAGAGTTGAAATATCCAATCACTGACCACGAAGCAGAACTGCAGATGTGCACGTAAACACGGAAACAAAGTGAGGAAAAATTATTTTCACGAAAAACAGGGGTTCCTACCTAATGCTTGTAAAATTACTAAGTATAGTTTAGCTTTGCATTTGCACTTGCAATGCGAAAAAGAGAGATTTGAGTTAATTATTTTATTCTAATTATGAAAATAAATTTATTTGGAAGGTTAGTTTTTACATGTAATTTTTTCAGAGTAATAATAAATCAGTAGAAGCATCGAGAGTCGTACCTACATAATTCAGATTGCTAACCACACACCACCTTATTACAAATCGACTCACACACTACTTTTTCGTTTCTGTATTTATATATTAAATTATTCGACAGCTTTCTTCATCTATATTGATATTCATTTTATTCCCAGCCAAATGTGTAAACTGTATAGCAACAAAATCATTTTCGACAAATCCGTGATTTCTGTTGACTACGAAATATTCCTAAGTATTTTTACAAAGAAATTTCTTGTAAATTTTCCCAAAAAATGTTGAGGGTGAAGCCATTTGTCATGGTGTTGTGTTAAAGACGACCCTGCTTTTTCCCATAAGTCACACATTCAGACACAGTGTAATAGTCACTCTTCACGGCCGCAGGGAACTTTCACCAACCTCACACTCAGTGACTTTGCTTGCAACTCTTTCCGCTATTTGGAAGGCAAGTCAAAAAAACATAAAAAAAGTGTTCTATAAATACACGCATAACTTTTACTTTCTCCTCTGTCAAGTATGCAAAACTATTTTTCCCAGTTTGCAACTACACTCATTGAAAAAGAAAAATCTTGTATGTGAAAACAGATATAGGCAGTTCACGATAAAGTGAGCAGTGCATAAAGTTTTCTATGAGCTGTTTTTCAGCCATCTTTACTATTTTTAATATGAAAACTTCCATGTAACATAAAATTAGTGTATACGTTTCAACACTTTCAAAAGTGAACATACATTGGCCCAATAAAACATATTTTTAATTACTTACAAGTTCTGCTGAGTGTTCAAATTATAGTGAATAGCCTATACCATACATTTGCTATGTATATGTCACTTCACCGTTCATCTGTTAAATATTATAGCAAGACGTGAATTAAATGAAATTCAGAAAATTTTTCGCTATTATTATAATTTATGTTGCCACATTAACGTAAAATGTTTCAGTTTCCATTCAGAATGTAATGCATGCGGAGAGAGGTGAGTTAAACACTGTACTGTAATGTATACAAACGGGACTACCCTACAACATGGCCTTTGTAACACGAATAGGATAAACAAACCCTTGCCGGGCGTAGTTAAACAATTTATGGAGTGGAATATAATTGCTATTATTAAATAACGAAATGAAATTGTTTATCGGAACTGAAGCATGTGATTTGCAACTATGAAGTTGGCAATTGAAGAGGTCGGGTACGTCAGATTCAAAATTGCATCCAATTTCTTGTTCTGATGCTGGAGATTTTATAGGTACATATCTACGTTCTCGTCATTCAACGCTTAGTTATATTCTTATATGCTCACTGACTAAAGCTTATTCTGAGAGAGTTTCAATGACATCAGGCAGTGGCAGTGAAACATTCCTGCCGTCCAAACTAGACTTATATTTCGGAAAAAAGGCTATAAAGGGTTCTTTGTTTGGCACTGGTCGGAAAACTTCACCAAGATTCGAACCGTCACCATTCAGGCAGATCCCCCCCCCTCCTTTCGCTGCCTCCTATGACAGTTCATTTTAGTTTAATTTAGATTAGTTTAGGTTACTTTGAGTTATTTTAAGTGCAAAAATTGTTGATCGCTTATAAGAAAGACGGATATGTTAGGTTTGGGAACTACGTTATTTCGTTTGGTAGTCCCTTTCACAATACCAAACAGTATTTGAATTAAGTGAAAAAGGATTTTTGGAAATTAAACTAACCTAGACTAACCAAAACTAACTGACGCAGTCCAAGGAGAAAGAAGGGGGAGACTTCTGCGCAGAACGGGGAACATGAGGGGTGGTAGTTAGACCTGGTGAAGGTTCGCAATCTGAGCCAAACAAAGAACAATTTTTGTGCTCCCGAGACGCAAGTCTCAGACTAGTCTCTGCTCTGAACTAGGTCATCGAGGTGGTGCAAGGCGAGATCTACACAACTACGCGGCGGAGTTTGACGATGGCGCGCGGTTGTGTCCATGATTACGTCACGAGGCAGAGCAGGGTGGACGAATGTGTTCACGGTTTCACATGTTCCTTCTTCTTATGAACTTATACCAAAAGTCAGAAATCGAATGGCAAGTAAGATCATAACAACGACCCATTATAGTACTCAATTGGCTACTGGCCATGGTAACTTCAAGGCAAAACTAATTAACAAAGCCCAAGACGTCACCACTCTGGCAAATGTCTGTGTCGTTGAAGACATTATTGAACACTTATACATTTGGGACAGGAATTTTTGGTGCAAAGATTTTCGCCCCGCTTAGTTTCAGTGACTTACGTTTACACCTGCAGTTTAACTTCATGGCTATTGGAAAAGTGTTTTTGTGCAGAGTTGTTATTCATTTAACTGTGCCAATTAGTATATGGCTAACTGTGACACGACACGTCTGTGATTTGCGAGTTTAACCTCAAGACACTGGGTTTTACGGCATCCAATCACTGACCACGAAGCAGAGATGCATGTGCGCAAGTAAGGCACTGACACAAAGTGTTGCAAAAATATTTACGCGGAATTTCCTATCTCTTGTTATAAACGATTGTCAAAAGACTCAAGACATTAAAGCTTGGTTTGAAGATAGGATTGAAAGTGAAGGCCTTGAATTAAACATGATAAATATTATAGACGAGTAAAGGCACCACAATACGTGGAACAAGTTCGTCAACAAGATCGGCGAAATGCTCGAACAGTTCGATAAGTGGTATGCTTTGCATAACATAATGAAGACTAATTTTTTTTTCCGATGACCCATAAGGAAAGTCTCAGGTAAAGGCTCTAGAGGTAACATAAGTCAGAGACATATTCCGAATGGTGAGGAGGACTGTTTTCATGAGAGTACAGGCAGAAAGCCTAGTTAATTACATTTGAGGGAAGAGTGAAGAGGCAGGGCGAAGAGAGAAGTAAAAGTATGCCGTATGCTGCATTATTTTTGCAAGTAATGGTGCAGCGCAGGCGGGTGGACGGAGAACTGGCCTACGGGCCTTTATAAATCCTGTTCCTTCTTCCCACTATTGCCGTGGCGATGTGTGTGACAACAGCAGTCTCGTACGATTTAAGTGAAGTGAAGATATGTTGGTCAACACTTAACATCTAGGTCTTTAGCGCTGGTGATGGGTGACATAGGGCGAGTGTGGACTAGCGTCTGAATGAAGAGGTGGGGGAAACAGGAGATCCCAGAGAAAACCAACCAACCAACGACATCGTCCAGCACAATTAGGACACGCGTAAATCCAGGGACCGACCGCGCCGGGAATCGTACATACAATTTATAGCCATGATTGCCTGTTTGTACCGCTTTTGCAATTGTTATTTTTTTAAGTTTAAAATTTAGAACTTATCAAAATTCAGTCTGGGAGTTTTATTTAAACTTGTTCTTGCTGTGGCTGCCAATTTTTTCTAGAGAAGAAATTATACGATATCACCTAGTAAGCAAATTAGCAAAAAAGTCACTGGTTTTATATTACATAGACAAAACCATATTATTTACTGTCATAAAAAAACTGAAAATAACGTCTAATGCAATAAAAAACTGACAAAAAGGGTTTCGTCGATGCAAGCGTTTAGGCTTGAAATATAATTACCGCGAAAACGGTAGTAACAGGAATGCATGGTCTAGGTTAACGTATATTCGCGCTCGAGGCCAAGAAATGCGGAAGTGGCAAGGACGGGACAGAACACAAGCATCAAGCCTCGCCTTGAACTCTGGGCGAAAGTCATCGAACTGACATCTTCTCGACGAAAACCAGTTTCTGTTAGAAATTATGTCATTTCATGACTAGGGACCAGACAAATTCGCGGTTTCTTTACACATCCGCTAGAATTCCAGCAACTGTAAGTTCATGTCACTTTCGCAATTGGCCCTTGACTTGTTTGACATCCGCTGAAATTCTCTGAGCCAATAGTAACAACATACCTTAACATGACCCATATCAATGCATCAGTGAGCACCTAATGAACACTTGTTGTTTGCTTGAATATACAGGAATTCTTGGAGGCTAGCCTACATGTCAGTGAAACCGTGAATTTTTAAGTCTCTATTCATGACGTATTGTTCCGGATAAATGTGCGTTGTATAAGCCTTTACCTTTTAAAACAGTCTGCGCCACAATTTTCGTACTTGCAAATTAACCACAAGAACACCATTTTTTGCAGCGTAAAACTGAATTTAAATCATAAACTTTGTACAGAACAGAGGTACACACACGTGCTAATTGTATGAATGCTATTTCTAAGCAGATAAAGCACACTTAGAAGTTTTCGAATAACCTTGTAACGGCCGTAGCTCTGCACATCGCTCGCGGCCTGGAGAGGCGGCCACCTGAATTCCCATCAACGCGTCTATGAACTACGTTATTTACACAAAATTCTCTCATTTCTTGGCGATTTTAAAATACACATAAAATAGCTATTATTAGAGACCCTGGTTTTTTGCCCCAGTTTGTTTCAGAGCCTCACGTTCACATCTGCAATTCTGCTTCATGATTATTGGCAGGGTGTCTATTTGAAGAGCCGTATGTCATTTGTCTGAGCCAATTGCAATAAAGTTACTGCAACAACACACGTCTGTGATTTGTCGGTAGAGTTCCAAGGCTCGAGAAAGTTAAAGTATTCAATTACTGACCACGAAGCAGAACTGCAGATGTGCACGTAAGGCACTGAAACAAAGTGGGGCAAATACTTTTCGCGAAAAATCAGGGTCCCTAGCTATTATGAATGTACTGTAGACTTCGTGGTAGACTATTAAAGATCCTGGTAAAACTATGATAGGAGTTAATTCCTACGTTTCCGCCATATGATCTAAGCGTTACATGTGACTAATAAACATAGTGTACACCTTTCATTGCTTTAATAACTGAGCGTCTGGGGTCAAGATAAATGCCAACCTCTGTAGCATTGTGAGTTAGGGGCCAGTCTACGGCGAGAAACTCCCTGGATTTTATTCCTGGCTTGGGCATACATGTTGTGTTGACCCTTCACCTCACTTCTCTCTCTCTCTCTCTCTCTCTCTCTCGTCAGCTCTTTAGATCTCATTGTGAAAGGGCCGTAAAACCCTTCCATCTCAACTCAAGACAAATTTAAATTATTATTATTATTCGAAGCTATAGTAAGAAGGACCTTTAAAACTGTTCACCTTTATCATGAATGGCCAATATTATAATCAGGTACAAGTCAGCAGTACATAAGGTTAAACCAACGATATCCAGGACGAAGTTTATGCAATAATAGTACACGGCCATTGTTTCACATATATAACATGGATCGTTAATAAAACACTCAAATATAATTTCGGCCAGACTTTCGACTACAGCCATCCTGATTTCAGATTTCCTAGAATGACTGCATGCAAATGGTTTGTTTTTTCCTTAATTAGCACCTCGCCTCTTTCGCGACCACTGATAATAACGCCGGAACCTGGGCAATGGAACATAAGTATATAAAATTAAAAACAGTCACAAATAACAAATGCTCAGTCCATCTTAAGCCATATGTATAACTTTATTTCTAAAAGTGTTAGGAATTTCAGCAGATGCTCCGTAAAAAAAATAGTTTTAAGTTTGTTGAAGGTGTCAGTCATTTACCAAGAAACATAGATAGAGATGATGGTTTACCGTGGGAAAACTTGAGCGTTTACTAGATTTCAATACACGTTCAGCTTACCAGAAGATTGCTGGCTTTAGCTTGTACTTGGAGCTGTTGCCCTACTCGACTGAGGCATTAAATTTCCCGATATTGTAATATTTTATGGCTTTTATTGGTCTGCAGATAGCTACGTTCTGTCAGGAGTATATCGCCCAATCATACATGTCACAAGAAACTACAGTGTTTTCAAGGGTATGTTGGCACAAAACATTTTCGTGGTATACCATCATCTCTAAACATAGGCAATAACTAACATAGGATCAGGAACCTTTAATTTTTGCAAAAAGTATTTCGCATCGACTTTTATTGATGTGTTACCTTTAGAGCCCCTGTTTTTCGCGAAAAGAATTTTGCCCCACTTTGCTTCAGCGCGTTACGTGCACTTCTGCGGTTCTGTTTCATGGTTATTGACAGCGTGTCTATGGCTATAATTTGACTGAGCCAGTTACAATAACGTTCATGCAACACAACATGTCTGTGATTTGCTGATAGAATCTTACGGCTCGTGGGAGTTAAAATATCCAATCACTGACCACGGGGCAGAACTGCAGATGTGCACGTAAGCCACCGAAACAAAGTGGGGCAAAATTCTTTTCACGAAAAACAGGGGCCCCTAGTTATCTTATGTATACAGCTTCAGCTCTGCTTCGTTGTTATTGGCAGCGTGTTTTTGCATAGATATGTCTTATTCGACTCCGACAATCAGGAAGAAGGTTACTAAAACACAACATGTATGTGATTGGCGGTAGAACTCTAAGACGTGTGAGAGATAAAACATCCACTCACTGTACATGAATCAAGGCAGCAGACGTGTACTTAAGGAAAGGAACCAAGTTGCTGCAGCTTTATTTTCGTGAAAATCAGGGGTCCCTGACTTAGGGTGAACAAAGACAGTGTAAAATGCTTGAGAAACCGTAGTGCTTACAAAAAAAAACGTCGAAGTAATGTTTGAAAGATTAACTATATTTAGGGAGAAGAAGTTTTCGTGAAAAGGTTTTTGTATCACCTTGTTTCAATACCTTACGTACACGTGCTTTTAAGTTGAAGTTGTAAGTATCGCCATATTATTACAATATTACGTACGTAACTCTCATAGAAAAAAATGTTTTTTATCTAATTAAAAATGATCTTAGAAGAGCTGAGATTCAATCCATTGTCACTTAGTATACCGTCTACTTCCTTCGAAAAAAAACAATTTTTTTATATTCCACCAGCATTTCTGTTAGACTCGTAACTTTTTATTACATGACTTACGCGGCTTGTCAGTCTACGGAGACTAAAACGGCGAGCACAAATTCACACCCAGCCGGACCTGGGAGTCGAACACAGTACTAAACGCACCACAAACGGGGGCGCAGCCGAGTGCGCTACGGAGATCGGCAATCGACTGAACTAAGTGAGCTTATACGTTGGTAAAGAGTTCAAATAGAAAATACACAGTACACAAACAATGAGAAGTATTCCTCAAAGAGTTCCATAGGTTATTTGTAATTAAAATATTAATTTACAATGTAAATTTAGTGTTTAGCTCTCCAGATTTCCTAGCTACAACTAAGATTCAGATTTTTAAATGCTGCCGAACTAAAAGAAACCAATCGTCTGTAACATGAGACTGCAAGTATTTACGAAAGGTCGGGAGGTTAACCAAGGTGCAGAAACATTTCAAATGTAGTTGTTCACAACTTTTTCTTGTGATTTCTACGTACGTACAAAACGTGAATTGAACTTATTGATTGCGTACGTTAAATATCTTTCTGCGTCATAAGAATAGACTGAAAGTTTTGGTGAACGGATTTTTGCGCCACTTTGTTTAAATGCCTCGCGTACGCACCTGCAACACGGTCAGGGATTGGATTTCCGTAAGTCTGAGCGTCTTGATGATTTATAGGGCCACGATTTTGTCGCGAAAAGATTTTTGCCCCACTTTGTTTCATTGACCCACGTGCACATCGGCAGTTCTGCTTCAAGGTTATTGGCAGCGTGTCTTTGTTCAGACACGTTTCTCATTTAACTGCACCAATCAGAATAAGATTATTGTGCGTCTGTACGTCTATAATTTGCCAAGGCAAGTGAGAGTAAAATCATCCAACCACAGACGATGTAGCAGAGTTGCAGGTGTGCACATGACGCATCGAAACCAAATGTTGCACAAATCTTTTCGCCATAAAATCGTGGCTCTAGTGATTTACCCGCAAATCACAGACGAGTTCTGGTTGGCTCAGTCAAATGTGACACCTCTGTGCCCGAATTCACACAGCCAATAATTTTGAAAAAGAGATGCAGATATGCACGCAAGGCTTTGAAACGGAAGTGGTGCATTTTCGCGTAAACTTTCTGTCACTAGTTATAACTAAGTATCAGGCATCTCTGTCGTTTCCCATTAAGTGTTGAAGGTAACCTTATTAAATCTAGTAGCATACTCTTCATTAGCGTTAAAAATAAGTTTTGTAAATGCCCGTTATTGACGACGTAACCAGCACAAAAGTTCATCACAGTTTCAAAATTTAAATATCGGCAGTGCAATATAATTAAACTTAATATATAATGTTCCATTTCATTCTGATTTTTCACCAGGGCCGCGATGGTGGAACGGACAGACCATTCGCCTCCCACCAAGGCGATCCGGATTCGTTTCCCGGCGGGGTAGATCCCCGGATTTTTACATGTAGGAATCGTACTGGACGATGTCGCTGATCGGCGGGTTTTCCTCCCACCATTGATTACGTAACTTCTCCATACTCATCTCGTGTGACCACTCACCAGCGCCAAAGACCTCAATGTTGAGCGCTGACCAAAATCTCTCACTCAAGCTCTGTAGTTTAATTCAAGGTTACAAGCTGTACTTTTAATACATAACTTAACGAATTTTTGCTATATTTTGTGGCAGTACGAGATTCTGTTTACATTTAAAGCGATTTGTTTCCCATTCACCGTGAGAAAACATCCCCTGAGAAACACTGCAGAACAGATATCCGGTGATAAGAAATGTTCACAAACCTGTCTCAATGCCTTGTAAACATCTGCAATTCTGCTCCATGGCCAATCATAGGATATTTTTAACTCTCAGCGTTTTGGCCTGCATAGCACAAACTCTTTGATCCGCCGTAACTTTGTTCTTACTGCATTGTCAAATGAGCGACACCTATGGGAAAATAAATGCTGGCAATTACTAAGAACGCAGGCGTGCACGTAAGGCACTGGAAACAGTTGGTGCAAATTTCGTTTCACCAAAAATCAATTGCTCTGGTCATAAATATATATATATATATATATATATATATATATATATATATATATATATATATATATATATATTACGTTTGACAAACTTACAATGTAAAACGAAATTCCCAAGTAGAAATGGAAGTTATTTACCCAAACACAGTACAGAACATTCAACATACTTCTATTTGTAAATAGAGTAAATAATAAGCGCTGTACTGTACAAGTAAGGTAACACCTGTACTTATTTCACTGTTTCCTTAAAAAGCATAGGAACGCCTATATTGATGCATGTAAAACAATTTTTCCATACCTGCTTCAACACTCCTACACATAAGTATAGTACACAGAGGCGTGCAGTGGGTGTGTTGCAAAGTAAGCAGTACTTCATGATGTCTGTACAAGTACGAGAGTTGCTTATTGTAACCGGCATCACACTACACTGTAAAAAATTTTTTGTACTTTTACAAAGAAAATCCTTGGAAACCCAGTTGCCAAAGAAATCCCTTGTAAAACTACAATGGTTGTCCTTGTAATAAAATACAAGGTATATGTCAGTAAAATTATAAGGACTAGCCTTGTAGCTGTACTTTCAATAAGGAAAAAAAATAAATTTAGACGTTCATTGTACTGCATAAATACACCGAATTTATTTATTAAATAACTTTTGAATAAAGGACGTATACATGAAATTATTTTGAAAAAAAAAAACCTCAGGAGGTGCTAAGTTTCGAACAACTCTTCCCATGCTTAAAATCTACGCACTCTAACAATTTTATTTTTTTTTAAACACAAGGATTTGTAAAAGTACAAAGAAATTCCTTGAAATTTTACAAAAATTTTTTTAGAGTGTAGTGCATCGCCACTGCCGACAGGCAACTATGAATTTGCACAGACGCCAGAAAGTACAGCTTACCTTGCAACACACCTACGTCATGCCACTCGTATATTAGGTGTACAAATATTTTTTTACAGAGATGTGGATTGTGCGCGGAATTAAGTTTCTTTATTAATATTTATATTCTCGTTGCCTCGTAACTACCACCTGTGCATTACATAGAAATCTTTCAACATGTGTACGGCGTTTCATGTAGATATATAAGCCACTTTTGCATTGCAATTCAGCGGTTAAATTAAAGACTGCCTCTTGCACTACCCTTCTTCACGCACAGGTTGGTAGCCAAAGGCCGCGTCATTTAGTGATAACTTCGTCTATTAAATTTGTAATGAAGAAGTATAAAAATTCCTTTTCTGCAATAAACATCCTCAATAATTCGTAAATTTAAGTCAGTTTCATTATGTCTTCTACGGCGGCTGTTTCGACCAACGAGTTTATGAATCATGTAAGTTGTAAAAAAAATCCAGTTTTTGTCGCTATACTAAGAACTAAATTTTATTTGAAACTTTGTTTGGAAGTGAAAACTTCGATTTCAAGCTGTTAAAAATAAAAACTCAATTTAGCTGTCGTTTTTTAACGTTCCCAACTATGCGCTAGAAACATGAATTAGATAATGGTTGAAGGAAGTATCTAAGTATTGATAGAATATCAGAAAAAACCGAAAATGAATATAACTGCACAATATAATTCGGGGGAAATATATTTTCATATTGTATTTCAAACAAAATGATAAAGGTCAACCAAAAACAATTTCGACTTAAATTTAAATGGATCAAACATTAATATTTCTCAGTTGTGAAACGAGAAAATTTCAATCAGTTATACCCATAGATACAACACAGAATTATGAAGGGAAGTTGAACACTTTTTGAGTGCCTCCAACGTATGCGGGTATTTATTGAATGTATTTCATAGTCAGAGTAACGAATTAGGCCCTATATATTTGGCGAAAATCTGTCCCAAAATTTTATAAATTAAATTATCTTATTTAAACACCCGAAACATAAACAAATCAATATTTAATGAGGTCATTTACTTCGCATTTTTAAGATAACCATAACAGCAAAAATCTTTCATGGGGAATACAGGGGTGAAAAGAACTGCCAGATATTTTACTATATTATGAAGACAACTGAATACACGGATAAAAATAGCTGGTTAATGAAATGAACCCGGGTCTTTCCGAATGCGAGTACAGTGATTTTTACCGCTACTTCACTACGTTTGTTTTTTCTATGTCATTTTAATAAAAAGAAAATTATTCCAACAAATGTTTCCCCAAAAACTATAAAATTGAATACACAATTAAATTGTCATAACTATTATTTGAATGATTTTTATTACATAAAATCAACTCAGCCTGCTTTTTAATATAGTATTTTAGTAATCATAGAGGCTAAAAACAGTTTATTTATAAATGAAATACCTTCTTTGCAATTTCCTGCATGCAAACATTTTGAGTAATTGATGTTAGTACTTTCACGAAGAGAGTAAAAACTGAACCTACATTTTTTTAGTTCCAGATGCATATAAATTATCAAGTATTTTTGTAACACCATCAGTCGTAAATAACTTTTTTCTTATACTATAAAGCCTCGTTGATATGGCATATAAACCTACTTTAATTCAAATTGAGTGGATATAAATTAAAGGAAAGTAATAAGAAATAGTGAAACATTTAATTTTTCACTGGCGTTGAAAAATGTGCCTGAAAGAAGTAGTGTTTTGCATTAAAGATGTCCGCATAAATGACGTTCAGTCACTTGTCATCCCTGACGTCGCTGTCTACCTCACTCGCCGCCATCGACGTCACTTGCTTATACGCCTGCAGTCTCGTCAGTCCTTAGGCACTCGCTGAACTTGTCACTCCAACCAGTTAAAATCTCTTGGACTCTGGGAAAATGACTGTTGTACAGTCGCGAGTCAATTTATGGTAAGCTAAATAGGAATATATTGTCAAATTTCCAGATGTCACAGTCAGTCTGCAGGAGTTCCTCAGAATGTTCGAGTTCCTGTAGACGAGAACAGGTACCAGTTCCCGAAATGTCGCGTCTGTTATCTTCGTGTGTTGTCCTATTTATAACCATTTCTGTCACTGTGTTCATTTATGTTGTCCTCGTTATATTTGTCCATTATTGTCGCCATTTTATGCACCTCGTTTCGTTTTTGTCTGTTTTTAATTTTTTTTTTCGTTTTTTTAGTTTTCATTATGTATCAACTACTTTCCTATTTTGGAATTATTTGTATTTGATGACTACAGGCATTTCTGGCCTCCATGGTTTGTCCATTTTGCTTATTGCTCATTTTCATGTGGTTAGTACTTTTATGAAACTGTAGATTTCTCGCGACTCAGTAACATTTGCTGGCAATGACGCATATCCAGCAAAACACATCAGATTATTATAACACAAAAATGTCGCATAAATCATTTAAACATGACGTACGGAAAGCTTATCTAGTGACGAGGTTAAAAGAGTCTATCTGGAACATTCTAAAAGTAAACATATTCTAGAATTTTCCTTAAGATGCCCCGCTGAACGACTCGAGCTAATGATGTTGTCCTGTTATGTTATCAGCAGAAGAGAGAGGTTGCCTCCAGCCTAACTCTTGGTAATACATTATAACTCAGGAAGCGAAAAGTTTTCACTTTAAGTGGTATTACACTGCTCATTTTCACTTTATTTTTGAAATTAATTCCAACATAGCAGTACTACTTGAACAATAATAATCGGGTATTTTTTTTTCGCAATTCCTGCAGCTGTCTGTACAAATTGTACTATATATGTGTGTAGTGTACACACACACACTCTAAACACACACACACACACATATATATATATATATATATATATATATAAACTACTCACACATCTCAAGTAATTAGGACGAAGACAGTAAAACCCTAAAACAACACAAACTATTCTACACAAATTCTTCTTACGTCGTTAGTTCCAGAGCAGAGTCTAATTATCTTCCAAAGTTATTGGACCGAGTTTGGTAATGTTTGCATTAATTTAAATCATGTATAGCGTGTATATTAGTGAACTATATTCCGCTTATTAAAATTCCAACAATTCGTTGATGTTTGTAACAGGTGTTTTTGTTCTAAAGAATATAATATTACAAATACAAAAACTTTTGATCAATAAATTAAACGCAATATTTACAAACAAATAATATGTTTCAATCACAGAAATGTTGTGTTTCGTTAGTAAAAGCAGTTTATTTTGTAGAACTTATTTGGTTGTTGAAACAGGGAAATGATGTCATCCGTATATCACACACTTTTATTATTAACAATTCAAATAATGTTGAAGAATGCACCATATTGGGTACAGTAATAAACATGCAGTAGAAATTAATTTCTGAAATATATTTTAAAATACAAACTATTTATGCAAACACACACCGACAAATTTTACGTCCTTGGAGTTTACTTTTCTGATAAAAATTACGTATTATTAAGTCTACACTGGTAGTATCTAAATTGAATACGCAAAACAGTGCCACTAACCCAATGTCACTAAATTGCAAAAATTAATCATTCGAACTCTATTATTTTCGATTTTGCACACAGTCGTATAGCCATTAACTAATAATTGAGCCAACCAAAAACTTATATGTTCGATAAAAAAATATCACCAACACATCGACATTTCAGTGTACTAATTTAGTTTTTCTGCGTTTAGTATTCTGCTTAACGAAATAATTATTTTCTAAAAAATCCATTACATTTTCACAATTTAAGGGCTTGCATACATTCTGTTTGCGTTTATATGTCTCTTTCACGTGACTAATCAAATATGTGGTTGGATACACATCTCATATTCGGATGCACCCATGTTCGATTCCCGGCGCCGGATATCCGGATTACGGTGTTGTAGGTTTTTTCGAAACTACTCCGGGCCAATGCTGGTATGGTACCTTTATGGTCCTCCCTATTTACGCTGCGTTGGTGTGTGTGAGGCAGGAGCGGCAAGAGTGTCGTTGACAGACGTATGTAGGCCTAACGTCTTATCATCTCTCCGCGCAAGCTACTCAGCTGGAATGCAGTGCTTCACAATGATCTTTTTTCCTAACGGACTTTAAGCGGTGGCCACATTATTTTATTTATGGGAAGTATATCTCAAAGTCTAACGCTTGTTTCTATAGTTGTATTTTTCGAATCCGGTTGTTATTTTTCCAGATACTGCAATCCGGAAAAGCAATTTTTGGCAATTTTGAGAGGCCCGAAAATGATGCTTCTAATAAACGTGCCGAATTTTTAAATCTATAGCGACATAGTTTGAAGTGTGTGTTCTTTTCGTAGATATACAAATATAATGAGCGTTAAATTGTTTCGTCAGAAAAAGAATTTCCGTAACTCGCTGCAACGCATTTGAAGCGCAGGTAGGGAAGCCCCTTAAGGGAGCAGCTTACCGTGCCTTTAAAATGCGTTGCTGTATTTTTCTAATACGTCTCTTTAATGAAAATATTCCGTATGCGCCTATTATGTCAATGTACGAAAGGAAAATCACTGCAAACTATGACGGAAAGGTAATTTCGAAGCATCACGTCAATCAGAAAAAATATTTCGGAGACACGCAAAATGGCTAAAAACAGTTTTTTCAATATGTTTATCTGAAAAAAAAAAAAACTACTCAAGAGGTTCTTGTGAAACAACTCTAGAAACATGCAATGGAGGGACTATGCTTAAAACTTTCCACCAATAAAAATTTGGAGCCACAGCTGAAACTGTCAGTCAGGCGAGTGATCTACGATACCATTGTACGCCGTTTCAATGTCTTGCAGTAGAGGCAATGCCGCGCCAGATAATCCGGTCAACATCGCGCTTGCTGCAATGTCGCACTCATACAAACACACGGCTACGATACGGATGCCTTAAGGGGGAGTTTTAAACAACTTTATTTTGTTTTTCAGATTTTGAGGCATAACATTTATTCAAATTGTATTACAAATATTTTATTTTCAACAAAGCATAGGATATATTCTTGGTAAACTGCTTGACAAAAATAATGATGGAACCTTTCATTAATTTGTTATTCAGAATAACTGTAAGAGAATTCTTGAAAGTTAACCTATAATTCTCTTGCGATGATTCTGAATGGCAAATTAATGAAAGATTCCATTATTATTTATGCCAAACAGTTTACCAAGAATATATATGCTTTGTCGAAGAGAAAAATTTTATAATACAATTTGAGTAAACGTTATGGTTCAAAATCTCAAAATACAATAAAATTGTGTAACATTCCCCTTTCACACTCATCCTATACGATTTTACCCATTCCCCCACCAACGTGTTTCTCAAAAAACTGCCAAGTTGTTTTTCCCGGCCAAGAAAGACACACACTAAATAAATAACAAATTATTCATGGCGGAAAACAGAAGAAATTTGGCACGTTTTGAAGCTGTGTTCAACAGATAGCAGGTAGGAAGCTTCGCTGTGCAGCAGCACGTTCCTTCAGTGGTTCCTATCCGAGAAAAAGGAGCAATATCTGAACTTAAGACTTTTCCAACGAAGTTTCTGACTCTTCTAACTACGTAAATGCCCGTATGAATTTACAGCAGAAGGGAAACGTGGCATTGCAATTTGATTTTTGAGAGTTTACTTGGTGGAGTTAGATTTTACGTTGCCTTTAAAAATGGTCTTGTAAACTTAATATATGTTAGAAAGACAAAGCAATAATTCTGAAAAACATATTTCGGAAGATATACGGTTTGAGTCTGTCTTTCCAAAAGTTCTTTTTATTAAAATAATAAAGGCGAATAAGCAAAAGTCCACGCTGCTGTTCAAGGGTTGTAATTCGGTAAAAGACAAGTTTCCCCAGTGAGTTGAGTGGTTTTTCTCGGAGGGGTGAATTCAATTCTCCTTTTATGAAAGCCTCCATTTGAACTGCCTTTACGTAATCAAGAAAGCTAAAACCTCCCCGCCACGTCTCTGCGCTTCCATGTTTCCCTCGCTCCCCTTCGAAGTCGTTGGCAATTTCTCTGCTTTCTCCTCGCAGCGCTGGCAGAACACAAGTCCTGGTTTATTTTGCACTGCAGACTGCGAGACGAGCCCAGAATTTGCTCGCTCTTCTACTACACCAACTGCCATATCTTATATGTTTCCTTACTCTTGCCTGCCATCATTCGTCCTTTACTTCAGCTACGCAAGAAAGTCAGTTGTTCATGTACACACTGTTCATATAACCGGGAAAAAGTGACAGAACCGGGATGAATTCATATCATCGTGTTATATATTTCTAGTGTTCATTGTAGTGCTTGCTCAAACAGTGCCGTTAGTGTAAGGCTAATAACATAAAATTCCAGAGAAAATATTTTAAATAATTACATTTACACCGTAATATAATTCTTATAAATTATTGCTGTACACTTTGATGGTTATCATTAAATCACATCGGTGTCATCACATGGTTACTTCTTAAAATAAACATGAAATTAATATTTACTACAGTGTATCATCTATAACTAGAGGTTTACAAACTTAGCGTTTTTTCCTGAGAAAAAACTATAAACTGCAAAATGTTGTACGTCGTGAATTGCAACTGGGAACAATTAGAGCCAACAGTTAAAAGTTCTACAGTGTGGAATGAGTATATATATGTGTGTGTGTGTGTATATATTTGTGTATAAATAAATTTATATATACTTATGTATCATATATATATACCATATGGTATTTACAAGTACACAAAAGTTTCTACAAACAAATAGAAATATCGAAATTATATAACTAGTTGAATAAAAAGCAGTCAAATACGTAAAACTGACAAAACTTAAGACTAGGGAGTAATACAATCACAGATTATGCTCGAGTATCGAAATATCAGTGGAGTCTATCTAGTGTGTCACCAAATAATAAAGGGAATTTTGCGTGAGGCGACTCCTACTTTTAGCTTGGTTAAACAAACACATATCTCTGGCTTCCTAGTATCTTGCATGACTTCTAAGATTGTGTGGTGAGAGTGATTTAGATTAAAGAGTTTCGGTCAGTTATAAGTTGACTGCCTGCCTAGGAAGCGAAACGGTGTGCAGAATTTCGGAATATAACATTTTATTCAAAAACTGCTCATCATTTGTGACGGATGTATAGGAATGGCTTTGAAGAGAATGTATCACTTTCTATACAGAATGACGGTCTTTCCATTTTTGTATCGTAACTGAATTGTTAAGAATGTTGATGAAAATTTATCTTTCTACTAGAAGTGTTACATGAACGACATTGCACTATAAAATGTTCCTAAGCAGCAATGGAGGTTTCAATCCATACATAGTATGTGGCAATTACCATACTTCAGTTTGAAAATAGAGAAAATAATTAACGTTATTACCTACTATACAAGCCTGGTAATGTCAATATGCATCTATACAAACGATACTAGTGGTGAATGGGAAACAATTTTATTTGACCTATTTTCTTAACACTCCCGTATATCGGTGAGCTAAATTTACAAATAACATTTCTTCACAATTGTTAGGCCTATTATGTGTTATAAGAAATTCGTTACAAGGTGACTAATGTTATTTACTTCAACTATTATAATACTTTAAATATGATATATTTACGTGATATATATTCAGATATAATGTGCATAATGCATATTAGCTCAGCGCTCTGTACTTTTGAATCAATATTTAAAATAATTTTTTTAAAGGAACATGCTTTTCGTTTTGAAGAATTCGTTGACAGTTTTGTCACAAATATATCATAATTTGCACCTACCTTTATTGGTAACAATAAACCTCATAATTTGTCCAGATTTTTGCACCCAAAATGCTACCTTTTTTGCTATGAAAATAAGCCAAAATCAAGTGAAATATTTATTTGGGAAGAACGGTGCATTATTAGAGACATTCAAAATTCGCGTTATTTTCTGAAATCTGACTAGACTCCAAGTGAATATAGGCTCGTTCGACGTCTCCCGCTGGCCGATATTGTCGTGACTTGCCGCGGAGAAAGCTTACACGGTAGAGAGGCCAATCTCTGTAAAGACGTAACACACGTAAATAACAACACATAAAAGTTCGTGGCCAATTGTATCACAGATTATGCTCTAGTATGCATAGGAAAGTGAAGTTTAGTCGGCTACCAAATGATAACGCGAATTTTGCATGTCTTTATGCATTACTTTGCAAAACGCCTACATAGGATTGTGCATCGGATGACTGTCCTTAGTCTTGAATTGTTTTAAAGCATTCCGTTAAAATGTTTTGAATTTTTTGCAGCTATGTGAAGAAACTACCCAGCACGACATTAAAGTTGTTGGTTAAGCCATATTATATATTTTTTTTCTCTAAAATAAATCTCACCAAAATCTTGAATTAGACTTAGAAAAAAATTAAACAATTTGTGAGTGAATTAGAGATTTTTGGTCTGCGCTTAACATCCCGGTTTTTAGTGCTGGTGAGGGGTGACAGTTGGGTATGGAACAGCGAATGTCCAGGGGCCGAAATTGTCCGGAATCGAACAAGGATCGCCTTGGTCGGAGGCGAATGGTCCAACATTTCAGCCACCGCGGCCGCAAAAGTAATTTGTACCATGTTTCAGTGCCTTACGTGAATATACGCAGCTCTACTTCATGGTTATTGGCGGCGTGTCTTTGAACACAGGTGTCGGACATTTGACTTGCCAATCAGAATAAAGTTTCTGCGACACAACACGTCTGGGATTTTAGGGCAGAACCCCGTGATGATGAAAGTTTAATAAATTTAATCGCTGACAACGTAGAAGAGCTGCAGATTTGCACGTAAGTCTTAGAAAAACATGTTGAAGCAAAATTATTTTCGCAAAGAAATTTGTGGCTCTAGATATGACTAAAGATCAACGACAGGATGTAAGGATGATTACGCGATTGCCTCGAGAAATTCCGCCAAATTAAAGGCAGCGCTCGCCATGTTTCCCTCATTTGAAAAAGTCGCAGTCGGTCGGAGCTAACACTTCCACTTTGATTGACTGATACTCCACAACCGTGAATAGTAAATACTTCTTTGGAAACATAGTCTAATGAGTAGGGAACCATGTTTTCCGCGAAAAGAATTTTGCCCCGCTTTGTTACGGTATCTTACGTGCACAGCTGTAGTTCTGCTCCGTGGTCAGTCATTGGATATTTGAACTTTCACGAGCCTTGGGATTCTATCGGAAAATCACAGACACGTTTTGTTTCAGGAACGTTATTGTAATTGGCTCAGCCAAATGATGGCCATAGTCATGCTACCAATAACCATGAAGCAGAATTGCAGATGTGCACGTAAGGTGCTGAAACAAACTGGGCAAAATTATTTTCGCGAAAATTAGGAGTTTCTACTAATGAGGTAACATTTATTACCCTCTAGAAGTGTGAAGTGAGCGCGCAGGGCTGCTTGGTTTTACCGCAGAACTGGCTGCGACGAAATATGATACTATTAGAAAAATCTAGAAAATTTTACTGCAATTAATAAAGTTTGGTTTGCAAAATAAGCAGATTATCAGGCTCTGAAACGTACTACAAGAATTATCACCTTGACGTGGATAAAAAATTACTCTAGTGTTAAGAATTTCAAAAATTTACAAACAATATATTATTTTTTAAATTCTTATGTCGGCTAATGGAAAATTTTCTTTTGACATTATACCATGTTTAGAAATGGGTACATGTTTAGACTTGAATGATGCTTATAAAAGGTATTATAAGAAGTATAATTTTAACTTCAATGGACTTTTTTAATTCATATAATTTTCCGGTGCCAATTGGCGTAAATATGAATACCGGCGAAAAATTTATCTGGTTTAAAAACGCAAAGAACGTAAGAATTTGCCAACATTAAAATGCATAAAATCACATTTAATCTACAATTTTCACTGACAAATACTATTAACTCTTTAACAAGATTTCAAAATTTAACTGTATTGAACAACAGAACCTAATACTTTGATTTCAAATTAATTACCAAAGCAGTTTTGAGACATGTTTTTAATCAGCAACTTGGAGTTCAGCCCGCAGATCATAAAGACGTATCTTTGCTGTATCGTTATTATGATTGGCACAGTCAAATGGGCGACGCCTATATGTACGTAAGGCATAATAACAAGCTTGCCTATTTTTGGCATTTCTGTTCTGAAAATCATTTTCAGCAGTTCCACTGTGCTGACATTTCAACCAGTCGAACTTTCTGGAAAAGAAATCTCTTCTATATTCTGCTAATTGACATCTTTCCCAGAATAGAGATGTCAAAATCACTATAATGTGAAACAGAATCGAACACTTGGGCACACGCCTCGCCCAATCATCGATTCAACAAATACTAAAATATATTGTTTATCAATTAAAAAGTGTGTGACCACTAATATTTAAAGCAATCGTAACAGTAGTTGGTTGACAACAGATTTTCAAGCTGTTAACTTATCACTGGAAGTCGGTACCCTACGCAGATAGTCGGATTTGAAACACTTGACAGCTAAAACGCGGAACTCTGGGAAATTCCCCCATTTCGAGTTGTCCGGGCGGTCTCATTAAACTTACCCGGTTACTTCCAATGAATGTAAAATATATGCAAATACACCGGCAGCACTATCGCACCGTGCATTACCATACGGAGATAGAAATAGGTGTATTGTTCGCGAAGGAACTCTGCAACGCCGAAGAATGTGTTCTATTAAAAGTTTCAGTCGCAATTTGACCTGAAGCGGTATAATTGGTTATTCCTTGGAGGACGGTGCTTCGTAGTGCATTCCATTTTAACTGTGAGTCACTGCGATAAGACTTGCTGAAAGTGGTTGCGGTTTATATCCTCTCCTCGCCTTCCTTACACTGCCATCTCTGTACATACAAACAAGTCTCTCACTTCTTGGCTGCTCGTGCTTTCAAATAATTCAAAGTATGATATACAAGAGCTCTCCGGCGCCCTTATCTGCGTTTTGATACATTACCGTGAAAGCGGGTTATGCCTGCTCTGAACGAGATGCTGCATGAGATGTTCTTGTAGCTGAGACAGTGTTGCAGAGTTTGCGTTCAGGATTAGACATGGCAACGAAAACATTTTTTTCTGTGACCGGCTATTTAAAAAAATTGTTGCTTAAGTTAAAACAATGTAAGTAAATATGTAGGAGTCAGTATTTATTCCCTTTACTTTTTAATTTTTTAAATAATTTTTTGCGTCATTTACACTTTAGTAACTTGTGATGTCAGTGTAATCTTATTTTTAATATTTACTTTATTTTCTTGTTACATTTTTCTTTATAACAGTCTTCGTTGAAACCGACGTATGATGTTCCTTTCTTTGTAAAACATTTTATTATACTCTTTTAAACATGTCAGATACAACAAAAAGAAACAAGAATAATTTAGTAAATCGGCGCGAGAAGCCAAAGTAAATAATAGAGACTACTGAAAAAACTCACGGCAATACTACAAGACACAGCACCAACTTTTACACTGGTACAGAGACCAGGTTTCCCACAAGACTGGAATATTTCGACGAGGACTTTACAGGCGTAGCAGGGGACAAACAACTACAAGAAAACTGAAAAAGAAAGGTTTCCAAGACGAAGTTGTCGGACGTATCAGGAGCTAATATCTGCTCGTATAGTCAGGAAAACTGAAAATTAAAAAACTGGAAAAACGGTGTGGTACATTATAAATACATACACAAACACGCGTAAATATTAATAAGTGTCTGTTTAAGAGAGTGTGTTTTGTCGTCTACATCACTACTCCATATTCACCTCATGAAACGCCACAACAGCACTGCAGACTTCGATGTTAAGCACTGAGCAAAACCTCTCACTTACTCTGTTACAAAATTAATATTTAAGTCATTATTATTTTGGTTGCTATTACAAGTTAATATTTGGGGGATTTCTCTCAGATGGTAGCTATACTGTGGGTTCATTTAGATGTTATTTAGGGCTAAATGACTTTAAGACAGTTATGGTTAAACGGGCATTTACTATACTACAATGGCAGATACTCTGAACACAAAGACGTTTACAAAGTATTGTATTAATTTAGGAGGGGAGCGCAATAGCTGATTATTTATATATTATATTAAGTTGAGGGTTGCTGCCACATAACTCGATCTGACGACCTTACCGAAAGCTGGATTGATGAGGTGAAGGCATCGACGGACGAGCATGCACCCGCCGGGGCTCGACCCGCACGAGTCCCTGGCGGAGAACTAGACTCCTGTTGATCGGATGACTGCTGGTGGACGACAGACCGAAGACAGACCCAGTTTACTTGGTAACAATGCAATATATAGGCGTGCTTGTGTTTAATATTGTGCCACTACGAGGGGATGAGGTCAGTTGCTGTGTTCCGTGGTTTCCCAACGCTGGCCTAGTTGTCGTTCGAATTTCTCGCGGTCCGACTTGCCAGGCAACATTACAACAACACGTCTACAGCTAATTTTGGCTCTATCCATATCGTTTTATAAGCAGGAGTTTCAACCAATGTAACCCCGAATCTGATCTATGACCAGCATAGCACAAGCCCCTCGATCATCCCCGGAGGCATGCTAGATAGGTACCATACATCTCAGTTTTAAGAATGATATTCTATAGGGTTCAAGCACCCCTTCAGCTAAATCACCAAGGCTCCAGTAGGCATATGCAATCCACACGCAGGAGCACAGCATGCTGAAAAACATAACCCAACCTGTGGAAGTCGGGCAGGAACCCCTCTTTGAGAAACCCATGGATAGGGCTAGGAATATTTCGCGAGTTCAACGACCAACATGTTATAATCCATTATCCTGTGTATTCCGAAGCCCTACCATTTGTCCATTACCTGCTACTCATTCAGACAGCAGACAATGAACGAATAGACGGGGCTTGAGTATGCATAGGACAATAGATTCTAGCATTCAGGTCATTGAAGTCGCGAATTTTTCCTAGCCCTACCCGTGGAATACCTAGGTGGCTCTTACTAGCCTGTAATCATACTGTACTGAAAAAAACTCGCTTGTTCACTGACCTCCAAGTACATCTGTGTACGCAAGCAGACAGCAGCTATTCATTGGCTGCTCGCTGACACAGTGATGCCTAGGGATGAGAATATTTCGCGAATTCAATCACCCGCACGCTGGAATCCGTTGTACTATGCATACTCAAGCCCCGTCTATTAGTTCATTGTCTGCTGTCCCACTGAGTAGCAGCTGGTGGACAAATGGTTGGGGGCTTGGTTTTGCATAGGTTATTTGATTCTAACATTCAGGTCATATTGAATTCTCGACATTTTCTCAACCCTAGTGATACCACATGATTGAACCTGCTTTTATTAGAGAAATGAATTATGCATCATCTTCGTTCAATGCACATCTGCAGTTAAGCTTCATGTGTGAGTGATGTTTTTAACTCTCGGCATCTTGGGGATCGACCCTTTTAAAAGGGCGCGATCTACCGCAATTTTCATCGCCACTATTTTATTATTTATTTGTACCAGACATTTTTCTCTTATTTTAGACATAAAATGTGACTAAATTTGGCTCTTATGAAATTTTTTTACCTGTTATAGTTTTCGCGTAATGGCTTGTTAAAGTCATATTTTGCATGTTTCCGTTTTAACGACTACACTAAAACCAACTGATATACCAAACTCAAAAAAATCACAGTGGATAAATACATTTCAGGCTACAATGACGTGCTCATAAAATTAAAGAAAAAAATTTATATTTAAAAAAAAATATTACATTTTTTAAAAAAAATATTGCATTTTTTAAATTTTTATTTTGAGTTTCGGCATTTTTTTAAAATTCAAATAATTTTTATTATTTATTTTTATGAACATGTCATTGTAGCCTGCAATGTCTTTATCCACTGTGATTTTTTTGAGTTTGGTATATCAGTTGGTTTTAGTGTGGTCGTTAAAACGGAAACATGTACAATATGACTTTAACAAGCCATTACGCGAAAACTATGAGAGATAAAAAAAATTTCATAAGAGCCAAATTTAGTCACATTTTGTGTCTAATAAAAGAAAAAAATATCTGGTAGAAATAAAAAATAAAACAATTGGTGATGAAATCCGCGCCCTTAAACCACAGGCGTGTGGTTTCGCTGTAACCTTATTTGCACAGTCAAATAAGCGACTCAACTGCACAAATATACGCTTCCAATAACCTCGAGGCAGGACTTCTGATGTGCACGCAAAGCTTTGTAACAAGTTGGTGAAGAATTATTTTTAACACAACTCAGTCGCTCTACTTATTGTTCAGATAGGGACTTTCATGAGGTGTCTCGTATGAGCGAAGTGCCAATTGCAAAACTAACACGAACTTACATTTGTTGGAATTCTAGTGTGTGCCTAAAAGAAAACGCGATTTTTTCAGGTACCTATCCCTAATGCTCCCGCCATTACCTGTTGGTTAGCGGGTTTTCTCGGGTATCTCCCGTTTCCCCCGCACCTTCAATCGTACTCACATCACGTCATTCCTTACCAGTTAAGCGCTGATCAAAATCTCTCACTCAATCACTTCTGTTTTTCACGTATTTGTGGCGTTTCGTGAGGTTTACAAGTAGCTTACTAAGTTCTGTGTCTGTAAGTTAGTTTCTTTTTTCGTTTCTGATGCGTGGTTTGAGTTGATTTTACAACATAAAAAATGATTCTTTTTGAGTATTGTACATATTTCTGTACTTTCTCTAATTAATGTATTTTATTAAAACTGTACGTGTAGGTAAACGCCAGACTATCAGTATATTTACATTAAAGTCAGTAAGCAATGTGATTCGATATTAAAAGATAATTCACAGTGAACAAGGAAATTTTTATCTCACAATATTTAGCGATGCTTCTAAAGTACCAAGTATAATTTTAATGTACTAAGGTTCTCTAAAATTAACCCATCTATAGCCTAATGAACCATCTAGTTCAGCAACCGTGAATAAAATAACGTATATGCCATCTTTTAAAATAAAACAGTTGTATGAATTCGAACCGAAGACAGAATTCATGACTTTGAATTCAATGAAGAATTAAATTAATTGAAATTGATGTAATCCAGTCATAATTAAATAACACAAAACAAGCAGCTTACATAATAAAATAGCTCAGTAAAAAACAGAAATTAATATGGTAGCATAAGAGAAATAAATGAGGCCGCGGTTAGAGCGGTGGCTAATGCACTTGTCTCCCACCAAGGCGATCCTGTCTCGATTCCCGGCGAAGTCGATCCCCAGGTTTTCGCATGAGGGAGTTGTCTCTGACGTAGCCGCAGATCGGCGGGTTTTCTCGGGGATTTCAGTTTTCCCACGCCCCTTCATTCCAGCGCTACTCCATGCTCACATCATGTAACCCCTCACAAGTGATAAAGACATAGATGTTAAGTGCTGACTAAAACCTCTTCAATCTTAAAGAGCTGGAAGTAAAGTAATAAAGTGAATGTTTCGTTTATCCTTTTGTGTTTTTCACTGTTTTCTTCAGCTTTTAGTGTCATTCTAACCAAACTGATGTATGTGACATAGGTCGCCAGAGGGCAAAGTATTGTGACAAAAATCCAAAGTAGCTGATACTCGAACGAAATGAAAAAGCATAAATGAATTAAAAGCAAACAATTTCTTACTTCCATTCCTGTTCTCTTAACTCTCGTATTACAATCAAAACGAAGTTTATACACTAAGTCACTTAACACAACTGTTCCGCGATTTCATTGCACAATATGTTATTTAATCTGTTATCTGAATAACATAACTCTTTAGAATTATAAGAGTGCAAAAACATGTCTACTGGTCAATACGTGACCGAAATCTGTCCACTCTATGGATGTTAACGCCTGAGGTTGGTAATCGTGTTATTGACGGTAAAGCATAAGATGCTGGACGGGAGCTAAGAGTTACGTTCCTCTACAGGATTTCTTCAACTTGATGAGGTATAAGTACAGAAAGAAACATATTCGCACATTTACAAGGAAAGGTTGTAAACTAATGTCAAACCATTAAAGGCACTACAACAAGAATGTCGTGGGTCATTAAATTTGTCAAAATTTTACAAATACCCCAGGAGACAAGCGGGATATATTTTTAATTTGAGAGAAAAGTGTTTGATGTAAAACGAAATAGCATTCGGAGGCCGGCTTTTACGCTTACAAAAACTTTCTTGGAATCTGGTTGCCAGAAATATACTTGGTGACACTTCAAAAAATTGTTGTAAAATGTACAAAAATTCACTTGCAAGCGTATAATTTATATTTGTAATTACACAAATATATTTGTAAATTTACAGACATTATTTGTACAATTACAATAATGTCCTGTAAAGTTTTCAATACATTTTGTAAACTTACAGATTTTATTTTTGGAAAAAAGTTTCTAAAGCATTTATTTTTGTAAAAAGAGAACATTTTTTCTGTGGGTCCACTCCAAAATCGCGACGGAGGCTTCTCGTTAGAGCACCTCAGTTGAACTTGTTGACTAGTAATATACGTCGATCAACTGTAGCGAAATTGTTTGTGATAATGGCATGCATAGAGGAAACGGCTCTGGCGACGCGCGGCGGCTCGCCTATTACCACGAGATTCACCTTCAGTTACATCCACTTGGGTGCACTCAGTAAACAAGTAATCTACCATGTCCTCTAGACGTTCAATAGCAAGTGACATGCAGATCGAGACTACATGTTCTAGGCTCGTAGGGTGGAGATAGGCGGCAAAGTAATTATCGTGTTACAACGTAAGCAACTCACCCTACGACGTGTTAGATGTTCTTTACTTTGCACGCCAGTTGGTACAACGCTGTTATTTGTACGAATGTAACATCTCTTTACTTCATTGGTAGAAAACGGTTATAATTTGATTTTGTAGCGTGTTACGTAGATGTGTTTTCTAGAATACAAACCATAAAAGTTTTCAGTTAGAAAAAAAACATGCAATCCCCTTCACATTAAAGCGATATAAATAACTTTTTTATAAATGAACACATAATACAAACAATTCAATAACCTCAGTATAACATGTTCTTTCTAACCTGAATATATTTACAATTTTTTTTCTATTTTAAACATTTAGGTTCTACATCGTAAAGGAGGAAAGTGAAAAGTCAGTTGCGTAAAGTTATGTCTTACATATGCCAAGAGGACGAAAAAAAATTTCTTATAAGGTAAACAATCTCGTAGGCCCTACCTATGATGCTAATATTTTCTTGTATTACGTGCATGTAATTTCTTTGTACTTTTAACAAATCCTAGTAAAAGTGCAAAGATATTTCTTGTATTTTCTTTTAAATTTAACATATATTTTCTTTATAAAAGAACTAAGTAAACTTTGTAGCCAAGCAAAAATTAAAGGTTTGTCCGAATTCGTAGTTATACACAAATCACAGCTTCAGGTAGGTATTTTGCTGGACTAAAGCAAACATTCATATATTGGCTTGCTACAAAATATGTAAAGTTAAGTCATGTAAATGATTTAGCGTTGGGTAAGCTAAGTTGGTCTATGAATAAGGTTTTCCGTAACCAAGTGCAATGATACACGTTATTATTCAAACACTTTCACAAATTTTTATCTAATAATTATTTCTAAGAAAAAATTTCAATAGTTATTTAATGAATCAGTTAATTTTCATGATCGAAATAAAGTAAATACTTTTAATACATTTTTTCTTGTTGTAACTACAGACACAATGCTATACCTAATAATTTTACATATATATTGATTATATATATTTTATAACAAGAGCCTTTGATGTTTTTCAAGGAACTCATTTGGAATCTGGGTTTACAAAGAACTTCTTTGTAAAGGTTCAAAAGATTTGTCGGCTGAACTGTAGAATATCCGAACAACCTGTCAGATATTCAACATTCCGACATGGAGGTGGTCATCCTGTGTCCAGCCCCCCCCCCCTCCCTTTCAAGGCAATGAAATACTACCAGATGAAGACAAATATATTTAACTACGTCACATGATCAGGACTTCGATACAACAAATTATTTGTGTGAGCCAAACATACATACATAGGATAAGTTAAACGGTATGATTAGAGATTAAAGCCTCCCTAAAGACAAAAGCCGAGCACTTGGGATCTAGGCATGAACAATGGGATTTAATTGCTACCTGATATTCGAGTAGGTTTCTTATATAGTTTAACACCATACTTTGATAAGGAAAACAACTTTTCAGCATGCTGTGACGTTAATGGTTTTTATAATCGCTTTGAATCTGCAGTATGTTACGGAAAAAAGAAATAATACATACATTCCTCAAAATTGGGTTTTAAGCAGTTTTACTTCATTATGACAACACTATGTCTATCATACTGTACTATTGTGGAGATATGCTATTGCAATCTATGTCGTCCCAGAAATCATATAATAAAACTAAGAAAAAACAAACAAGATTGAAAAAGTGAGAAAACGAGCCTAGTTTTGCTGTAGTCAACACATCCACAAACCAAAACCACAGAACATGAAATATCCCATATGGAATTAGGCATAAAAAAGGTAAATTAAACAAACATTCAAAAATGAAAGTCGAAATAGAAACAAAATAATCTGTAAAACTCAGGACACCGCAATTAAGACAGCATAGGCAATACTGGGACGAGGACAATAATTGACACAAACCAAAATAACAATGACGACGACGCAAACAACAGACTAGACGACGTAACTATGAAGACACAAAAGAACACAGTAGATATCTAAAGACTGACTTTTCCACGTGTCGGGAGCTCAACTGTCAGCATCCCAACAATGTCATAGTTATCTTCATACCCTTTCTTTGAGAAGGAAAGGTCAACCGTCGATCTGCTAGAAAACTTCCATCTGTACATTACCTACGAAATACGATAGACCACGTTATGTTGAAGACTAAAAACTAGCCGATTTTATGTCCTGTAAGTGATGGACACCAAAGGTGCATCACGAATACTATATATCCTTGAAGAGTGTACAGGACTGGTGATATTCTGTGGGACAAGTTACTCTGTGGGTGTCAATTTATTTGTAACAAAGAAAAAACTGTTTTGAAGCGGCTACAAAACATTTTGTCCAGACCCTACCAAATAATTTTATGCTGAACACCAAATATTTTTCAGTGTCTACAAAACCTTTTTGTTGTTTAGTTAAATATTTTGTTATCACCAATAAATATCTTAATGAACACTACAAAATATTTGGTGTTTACCACAAACGTGTTTGGTAGGGAATAAATTGACAAAATATTTTGTGGCCACTACAAAACAGTTTTTTTTCAGTGAAATGTTACGAGCTTTTACACTCTTCTTTTGGTTATAATTAACGGCATGTAAATTTTTATTTACTACTAGTTTCTTCTTTTTGCATGTGAATAATGGCATGTACATTTTTATTTACAAATAGTTTTAAAAACAAACAAGGTGGCGCAACGGTAACACGCTGGACTCGCATTGGGGTGGACCCGGGTTCAATCCCTGACTCCGGCCATCCTGGTTTCGGTTTTCCATGGTTTCCCTCCAGGCGAATGCTGGGATGGTTCCTTATCAAAGGCCATGGCCGACTCCTCTTCCAGAACCTGTCATTGTATTAAGTTGTGTCTCACCGTCTTTAATCACCTCGCTGTCCACTTACAACTTCTTTTAAAAAGTGAGACCCTCTTGTGTTCAAAAGTTTTGTATAGTTTCTTTGTGCATATTCTAATGTTGCTTAGTTAATCAAATATTACGCCGAGAAAAAAAGCAGTACGAAATTTTTTTTCGAACGTTGAACATGTGATTCCCACAAATGTTCAAAAATGTCAGATACCGTTATTTACACCTACGTGCCTAAAATATCAGATGCGATTAGACCTTCCTTTTATGTAAGCAGCTTGTCTTCACAACCTATTGTTGCTTTTACTGTTGTTTTTGTGAGTGTGGCAAACGTGCTAGGAAGTCTAGTTACTAAATATATGTACGGCCAAACAGAAGACTAACCACACAAGAAAAAATCAGTTCGACACAATCCACTTTTTAATTGAGGCATAATTATACTGGCTTCTTTACACGAGGGATTAGATTTAACAAATAAATGTTTAAATGCAGAAGATGAAAATCATGGAAGGTTCAAATATCAAAGAGAACATTTCCCTTGAACAAGTGATGGCAAATTCCAAATAGGCATCATTGTTGTTCCTTAGAGCACAAATTTGATTTCACGTGACATCTCAAAAATGCACATAACATCACTGACAGAGAGACTGAGAGGCATTTTTTTAAAGTTGATGAGGATTTTTTCACAAGGAAAGAGACGAATACCTTGTTCCACCGAGCGTAGTGGAGAAGTGGAATAACACTCGCCTCGCATTCAGGAGAATCCGGGTTCGAACTCCGTCTCCGGCCATACTGATTTCGGTTTTCCAGGGTTTCCCCGAAATCACTCCAGGCGAATGCTGGGATGGTTCTTTAAACAGGCCCTGGCCGATTCCTTTTCCCTTTTCCCCATGTCCCTCTACCAAGGTCTTGAGCTGTTTGAGTGCATGTAAACCAAAATAAATAAAAATAATAAAATAAGTAGAAATTACAAATGAGTTAACGCCAAAATACCATAAATTACGTTTCTAATAAGTTATGTCTTTAAATACTAATTTTCTCAATTCAGTTTTGGATTTTTTGCAGACAGTAGTGAAAATACAATTGACGGACATGGAGAAAAGCTTCACCAAGATATCTCTACATTGGCGAGCAGTTGTCAGGGATAATAGTATGTGGCAATGTTTGCAGATTACTGCTGGACATTAGGAACTGTTGTTCCAGATGAAAAGCCCAAGTCGGAAGCAAAAAGGAAAGGTTCATGCAAAAAATTAAAAATACATCTGTTAGAATTACAAACCATGAAGTTAACATTCAGGAATTAATGCAATTTTCTAACAACGGGAAACTTTTTAAAACTTACTTGTAATTAATGTAATTTTGAACAGTGTGACGTTAAGTGTTTACATATTGTAATTCCTTGCTTTGTCAATCTTAGTTTAGTAATATTTTTAATCTAATTTCTTACAAAATACTAGCTAACAAATTGTTAGTGAGAGTTTTAATTTATTTTCACTTACATAATGATTCATTAGACTGATTGTGCGAGAAAATTAAATTATAAGTTTTTAATTATTTGGTTTTCACAGCTCAGTCCATACTTCCTGGTTTCCGAAATTATTCCGTTCGAATGCCGGGCTGTTTCCTTAACTTAGGCCATTGTCGCATTCCTGTATTTTCCTTATTCCTTAAGGGCGCGGTTCACCTGAGTTTTCAACGTCTTTATTTATTTTTCTATTTGTACCAGATATTTTTTTTTTTTTCATATTTTAGACATAAATTGTGATAAAATCTTCCTCTTAGGAAACTTTTGTATCTCTCATAGATTTTGCGTAATGAGTCGTAAACATCAAAATTTGCACTTTACTGTTTTTAGTACGCCACTAAAACCAACAGACATACCAAACCGAAAAAATTCACAGTGTATAACAATGATGTAGGCTATGGTTTGACATATATAAAAAAAAATAAAATACTTTTCTATTTAGTAAAAAATGCTGAATTTTGAAATGAAAATTAAAATAATATCAACAATTTAAAAAAAAAATACAAAAAATATATCTTTTTGTTTTTATGTATATCAAATCATAGCCTACAACATTGTTATACACTGTGATTTTTTTCGGTTTGGTATGTCAGTTGGTTTTAGTGGCGTACTTAAAAACATTAAAGTCCAAATTGTGATGTTTACGACTTTTTACGCAAAAACTATGAGAGATATAAACTTTCTGAAGAGGAAGATTTAATCACAATTTTTGTATAAATTAACAAATAAATATCTGGTACCAATACAAAAATAAAAAAAGACGTCGAAAACTGAGGTGAACCGCGGCCGTAGGCCTGTGTGTTCGACATAAATGATGTGACTGTCGACGAGACAGTGAGGCCTATACCTACCTAGTTAGAAGTTGTATGTTACGAGAGAACAACTTCTCACCCCTGAGACAAACGAACAGTCAAGAACTTACCATGTTTTGTGTGTTCAATCTGATGTAACGTGAAAGAACGTGAATTCAGTGCATTGATATAAATTTACGTGGTTAAAGCAACAACGTAACGTTAAGGTGCCCACCTACAGGCCGTGTGTTTGTGTGAGTGAGGCACGGCACCAAGGGCGATGTTAACCGGCTCATCTGGTGTGGTATCGCCTCTACCGCAAGACACAGAAAGGGCGTGCAGAGGTATAGTACACACTCGTCCGACAGTTTCAGTGCTAATTGTATTTTATTTTCGTACATTGACACGATGGACACATGTGGAATAGTTTCCTAAAAAAAAGTTTTGACGAACACACTACAACGCATTTAAGCTCGTGGTATGTGACGCCCTTAATAGCAACACTAACGCAAATTAGAGGACTCATTTTTTTTTTTCGTCCTGCATTCGCAAACAGAATAATACACGGCGAGTATATTCGTATTTTAAACATGTGTAAGTTACTTTATTTTGACATGACATTTTTATGTAATCAAACGTATTACAAAATGCGTTGTTTTAGTAGCTAGGAATCGAATGCTGAACTCATAGCGTTATACAGACGTGATAGTGCATTAATTTTTATTTATGATAAGGAACGGAGTCGCATCCTACTTATAATGAATATGGTGGTCCTTAATTGAAGCAGCAGAACTAAATCCCAGAAGTGAATATCTCTGTGAATTATCGTGTTCAAATATTAAATGTTATATAGGCCTACAGCAAAGTTAATTTACTGCCTGTTTCCACTCAAGCAAGTATGAAGATTCCAAGGAAATCCTTTACAGCTAAAGTGAGGCGCCCATTACTTGCCTTGATCTCTTACCTTTACTCGAAAGTTATAAAATTAGACTGTATTAACTAACCGTTTTTATACCGTTTCTGTGCCGAAAATGTAATTTCGCTACACATAAAGTAAAATGTATCAAAATTATATACGCATTTGCCTATTTTAATGTTTATATACATAATATAGGGGGAAAATAACATGCTTCATGATATTCTGGAATTAAATAGTTAATAGACAAATGTCATGTCATGAACTACATAAAAATATTTACATAAAATCACTGGGAAATCAATAGTCTATCAGATATTTGCTAAACCCTTTCTTTCGTAGACCAAAACTTTCTTCTTCTAGAATAATCAGTTTAGTGTGATAATGTCCCTACCTTACAACCTCAATTATTTAACGTTACAAAAATTCATTTTAATAATGCCATGCTGATTGTTAGTTAAAATAGCTTTTATCTTCACATAGTACATATGAGTTAGTTGAAAGAATCAAAAAGAAGTACTGCATAAGTATGTTAAACTAACAAAGCAATGCTATTTAGACTGATCTCTACCGAACTTTACAGTATGACGTAAGTCGTCTAAGCGTTGAGTACACACGCTCCATTTTGTAAAGTAACATTACATCGAGAATTTTTTTTTCTTTTTGTTCAATCGATTTTTGCCATGTTTATAAGACAAGAAACTAAGGAGACTATACACGTAAGAATTTCATGTCTCTAAGACATATTTTATTATTACATCTTAAATATGTTAAAGATTTTTTTTTGTTAAAGCAAGCTTTAACCGTGAAATGGCAAATAGAGTTATATATGAAATTTCTACACATGAGCAAAAAAAAATTGTTGTTAAAATTATTGTACTTGGAGATATTTTTATACTATTCTAAAGGTCTTTCTTACACTATTCTAAAGGTTTTAACAGTTTAATTAAGAGAAAAATATTGTTACAGTATTACACAACTAACAGACAAAGTTAGTGTACGATTACTTAGGAAAAACTGTAACGAATTGCGTGATTAGATGTCAACTGTTGTATACAGTGTGCATTTATTATACAACAATATGTATTTATCAATTTGTGGAGACTCGTTAACTGGCCGAAAGAAAATGTGATAAGGACTACAAATGTGCCCATTTTATTCATCTACTGAAGTTCTATATTATTTCGGATAACACATTTTAACTTTTTGAGACAATTATAAACGGTAAGTAGGAAATAAACTGTGGAATGTACTGAAATGTTTCTTTGAACAGCAAAAGGTCTACATAAATATAAACTCTTCAAATGCACGTGTCTTATACCACGACATAGGACTTAGTTACCTACGTGAGGCAAATTACGAGTTCGAAGAAGGTAGGATATTGGTCAACGCCCCACTACTCTCATATATATCTCCGAAGTTGGCGGCAGTATTACTTTTGGAAAATCCCGACGTGATGACTTTCCTGGAAGATAGACGGCCGTCAAGTCAAAGTAGACGAATAAGAGCTCGAAAGATAAGTTTCTAACCATTGGCACCTGATATTACACAGCCACGTACATACATCTCACGAGTTGGGACTTATTATCCATTTGCTATTCACTGTTCGATGCCAAACTCAAATCCTAGAATTTTTACTATCTGCCGTCTTTTCTTTCAGTAATACATAGAACAACAAAATATTTTAAAACGCCAAAACAATTTCATAAGTAACTATCTCTCCAACATAATGATCATAAGAAAGGTTTCAAATGCAAATTTCATTGATCACTGGAAACGTCACACTGATGTATAAATAAGCATTTAACACAATTTAGTATTACCTGAAATGAAGAATAATAGTTTAGCTTTCAAATACAAGTGCAATAATAATGGAAACTAAAATATAGGTTTATATTATTTTACACAAACAAATTTGCTTGGAAATATTTTAAACGTTCAACATCAAAAGGGATGTAGAAGTTTACCCAGTACATTACTTATTACACAAAAGTAAAGTCGTAGTGCATTTTACTGTGTAAATATTTCCATCGAGTTTATTAATGTATTGCTACCAATTAAGTTATGACAAAGTTGTTATTTATTTTCTTCGCTTAAAACGGAGACTAAGAAACACAAAATTTTAACGTTAAGTTTTGGTCGTTTAGTTGCTCAAGGATGGATTTGCTGTTTTCGATTAAGACTTATATTCTCTATGTAAGTAAGATTATATGTTTATATTTGTATGAACAATAGTACAATAGTAATAGAAAAAATCGTTAAATATGAATGATGTCAACTCTTGTTATGAGGATGAAATTAGTAATTATGCGTTTGGCTATGTTAGGTCACGTGTCTGAGATTATGTGTTCACTTCACAAACCTGTTTGTCGTAGGGCAACTACTCTGTGAATTATTTTACCGTCAAAAAATTTAAATTGCACGAATAACCTAAAAATCTGATTTATAACTCTTCTAGTTACATTACAGATAGATTAAATTATTTTATGTTGGTGTTCATCATTTCCATGACTATATTTTCTCAATAAAATTAATTAAAATTATATAGGCCTATACAAGCAAGGCCTATCTGCGACTTAAGAAAGTTATGCTTTACGCAAATGTGTACCGAAATACGTAGCGCAATGTAATAAATATTACTTTCAGTATGTGTTATGTCGTCGTTATTATGTGACGTCGTAGAATTCGTAATGAGCCACAGGATCTGATCTGAACGGCCAATTACCGAAATCCACAATTTCACATACCACTCTCAAACAGACTTTGATTTCTGGAGGGAACTCTGACTGAAACACATTGTCATCAGCTCCGGATAAGTACTGCACCGCACATAACACGAAGCTTGTCTTTCTGGTCTTTCGCCTATTGAGATAGCTACCTGCCCAAGTCCATCGAATGGTGGGCAGCAGGAGGTCACTCGAAAACTTTTCAAAGTGTGTGAGTGATGCCCGTTTAAACTTCATTCCCAACGTGTGCAGCTAGTCCTTTCAATGTGGATCACTTGATTTAGACTTCGTTTGAGTGTTTAAGCTACATATCGGTGGAAAACTAAAATGCCTCTGAACGACGTAAATATCTAATTCACTATCTCCAAGTCACTCAACTGGCGTGCAGTGCTTCAGTTTTATTCTTTTTCCTGAAAACTTTTTGCAATGGCTATATAATTTTTTGTGCAAAATGCAGTAAGGCGTAAAGTCAAATACGTGTTTGTATTTTTGTACATTTTTATACAGTTGGTATTATTCCAGATAATGTAGTGATAAAATTCCGTTTTTAACAGTTTTGAGGGACCCGATAATCATGTTTCTAATAAACGGACAAAATTTTTAAAAGTATACCGGGACGTTCTCTTGATACCCTGAGTACAGCAACTGCAATGTGTGCTGGAACTGCGGGAAATGTAACGGCGTGGTTGAAACCCAAAAGATAAGAACTACGAGACAATAGACATGAAAGTCTGAAATAATTTAAACCAGCACCTATGGGGAGGATACTGCGAACCTTGTCTGAAACAGAACAAATATAATCTTCTATGCTCTCTAGCTTAATGAAGAGGAGTAGGGAAGTCAACACACTACCTAAATTCACCATAGTTCATCAGTTTCCTCACTCCAGCAGTTCAAATATTCTGTAGCCAAGCTATCTCGGTTCATCTGTGACGGACCTCATTGACCATCATTTCAACTCTCCAAAGAATTGCGTCCTCCAATTTGGTTTACCGTGGGAAAAATCACAGCTAACAAAGCGGACAGTCCTATCCGTGGAAAGTGATTGTCAACTTCTCCAGTAAACACCAGGTGAGACCAGTGTGTCACTTTAATAAGAATGGTTGAACTTTACCGTCGTTCTATCAATATTTCCACAGAACACATTGTCAGCGGAGTGGAATCTTCCATTTACCATCTAACGCCTGGCACATTTAATGAGATTCGTTCTGTGACAGTCAAAGTTCTGCACAAGGCCATGGTGCCGCGTTGGCCGAGGGGTCAGACCTCTCTCCTCCCACGAAGGCGATCCGGGTTCGATTCCCGGCGGGGTCGGTCCCCGGATTTTCACATGTGGGAATCGTGCTGGACGATGTCGCAGTTCGGCGGGTTTTCTCGGAGATCTCCCGTTTCCCCCGCCCATCCATTCCGGCACTGCTTCATCCCTCACCAGCGCTAAAGACCTCTATGTTAAGCGCTGACCAAAAACTCTCACTCACTCATTGCACAAGGCCATTATCTAAAATTAGATAGGAATAGAGAAAAGCACTGAAAGAACTGCGCAGATACAAGACTAAAGTAGTCCTGAAAACCGAAAAGGGGAAGTTACGGTGAGCTTAAAGCCAAGATCTCTAGTCTTCATTCTGAATCAGCATACGTATCAATGAGCCGAAATCCAATAAGTCAAATTGGAACAGTAATCAAGAAGCTGATTTGAGAGTCAACTGTTCCAGTTGAAGCCAAGGAAAAAATTTCTTGATGCAACGACTACATCCCGTTTCGGAAATTTATTTGTTATTTTTGTGTTGTTCTTTCGGAATACGAATAAAGTCCTTTCCAGTATGTACATGTGTGTATATACATATACATAATACATTTGTCGACAGCTTATACTGACTGTTCTTTTTCTGTTTTTGTGTAGTTTGTGTTATTATGGGATTTTCTTTAACTCTGCAACATTCGCTCACAATGGCATAAGGACTGCTAAGTTTATAATACTAACGCATTGCAGGAATCGTTCAAAGAAACACGCTAGAACAAATACTTTCTATGTATGTCACATGATTCACAAACATAAGACACCTCTGCACCCAATACACAGTGCCATAGTCTGTCCAACCCAAGCGTATGCCAGATACCTGAACAAACTTATATAACTTGCCTTTCTTACTACGGACTTACAGGAACGAAATTATTCACATTTTACTGACATCCTGAAACAAAATTTGCTTCAACTAGACGATAGTCTAAGTTAGTTTCGATGTGGTAACATTTAACTAAAATGCCCACTGTAAAAAATTTGTAAAATTTACAAGGATATTCTTTGTACTTTTACAAGTCCTTGTAAAAGTACAAAGAATATCCTCGTAAAATCACTAGTTAATGAAGTTACAAAGGTAAACTTTGTAATACTACAAAGGAATTCCTTGTACCTATACCGACAGTTCCTGCACTGTAAATTATTTATGACAAGGCACTTCTTCGTAGTTGTACAAACTTTTGTAAATGTTGAAAATATTCCTTGTAAAATTATTAGTTTATAACGTTAAAAGGATTTTGCTTGCAAAAACTTAGAAAAAAATGTGTAGCCTACAAAAATCGTAAGTTCGCCGGAAATTACTTATGCAAAGATCACAACCTCTGAAAAGTATTTTTCTGGAAAAAAGTGAATATTTATATTAATTGCGTGCTTAAGAAGGAAGAATTATTACCTAACTGTACATTTAATGCATACAAATAAATAAAACTGCGTACCAGAATACTTCCAAAATTTATTCCGGCACCTTGGAGAAGACCGCATCAGAATATATGTAGTGGTGCTCAAATACCACTGTGTATCTTCTGTCTTCTTCTCATTCAAGGGCCAAACATGCAAACAATTAGAAGACGGTGTCATAGACTCACCACTGTCTTCTTTCCTAGCAAACATAGGCGTGGCTGAATTTGAGGATAAATCAATCAGTACTAGCCAGTACAAACCAAAAGGCTACTATAGGAATGTAGACAATATTTTCGTATCTGGAACCAAGTCAGTGGCAAAATTTAAGACTTCCTGAAACGTGTAAACAGCATCCACCCTAATAGATAACTTAGAATGGAATTAGAAAGAAACCGAAAACTATCCTTCTTTGATGAAATTGCAACCAGAATCTACGATATCCACATTGACCGTTTTGTCTACCGAAAACCAACTCACACAGACCGAATCATGTATTACAGTTCACACCACCTACTATTACAGAAGTGACCAGTAATCTCCAGACTGCTAAGAAGGGCAGAAAAAATATATAAAGACGCTATAGTTGGCGAAGAGTTTAAACAACTGTCAAACACCTTTGAGCTAATGGCTTTGCTAGAAAAAGCATTGAATCTACGTCAAGGATGAAAAAATACGAACATCGGTTGAATAAAGCCCCGATTCCTTACGTAAAATTTATATCACACCTGCTAAAATACGAAATCTACACAATTTTCCAGCTTATCAAAAAATTAATGCTCACAATTGCTATAAAAGAGAACAAAGAAAAGGAAAAAAACTCATAATAGCTTACAATAGTATCTGTTCATGTTGTTAGGTACACGTAAGTATATTTGTAGAAAATTATTTAGCAGAAAAGTGGAACACATCTGCGATTATAAAAAATGGGAATTCACGCTCAGCAACTATGGCAACCATCTTTAGCATTGATTTCGACCTGTTCAAGGACGATAACTAGTTATATCCGAGAAGGTATATCCTTCTAATATGAACAAGGAAGATTGCTACAAGTTCAGTAGTAACATATGGATACCATTTTTCATAATCACACAGAACATACTGCAAGATATTAGGTGCACTCTGATTGGAAGAACATCTTAATTAAGAGAAGGGAAGCCTCTATTTGGCGTACATTTTCAGTCAATAGTTTGTAAGAGCAGTAAGGTACCACCAAACCTTAGTAGCTGGGCTCTTCTGCTGCATTGAATTTGGCGACAGCAATGTTTGCTGAAACTTCGGAAATCGCAACAACGACGTGGCTGAAACTCAAAAGACAAGCTCTACAAGAAATGGCACCGAAAGCCTGCGATCATATGCTCTATCAGTTAATTACTTGGAACTCTTAGAGAAATGTTTGGGACAATTACTTACGCGAAAAGACCATTTCACAATATCACAAAATCATCGACTAACAATAAACAGAAACCAGTAGAATTGAAGATTTCTTACGGAATGTCTGAGCTTGTTGGTCCGTACATGCATGCTCGTTTGAATACACACCATTTTCTCGCCTATGTCACTACGTCAAACACGTAATTTATGTTCAAGAATTTGTGTCGTTACTTGTAATTTTAAACACTTACTTAACTGCGAATATCAAGAAAAAATTCGTTGGTACAATTTTATCATGGGGAACAATGCACATCTGTTTTACTATATCTTGATATTTATACTCGCGTGTTTGACAATCTACATGTATAATGTCTACTCAGAGTTTAATTACAGTGCAGTACAAATTAATCAAAGGTCCTGTTATGCGACACTTTTAATAGATGCTGCATCGAATCAAGATCGAAGGAGTAAGGCGTCTACCTGAGAGGTTCGTTTCAAAACTTTCCTTGTGCCGTGTAGGCTTCGTCCTTTCTAAATTGTAACTGTCGTTGTCTTGTTGAACTATTTTACCCATTTGGAAACACCGTTGAATAGGCAGGGGTACACGTTCTTCTATCACGTCTCGGTTCATGACAGTCATCTCAAACTAGTGCAGAGAAGTTATAGTTCCGATTCCCATAATATACAACTTCCTTCACCAGCATGTACAGCAATCACCACACGTAAATTGTCCATGTGCAAGTTCTGTGGTCTCCAGGCATGCACACTTCTTTCGGCTTTATGTAGCAGTAACGACCGTGATTAGTAGGACCAATACACACAAATGCCCTGTGAGAATGTTCGAGGGCTCAGGCGAATCGAATAGGCAGTGACGAGCGCATAACCACTAGGTCATATGTCTTCAAAGGTGCACCAAAAAATGTGTAAGATTTTGATCTTATGTTTTCAGAGTTTATGGGTCATTAAGACTTTACGACCGTTTTACTTGAAGCTAAACTACTTTACCACCTTCTGAACACCCATGCAGTACACTCTTGCAGTTTGCAGTCTCGTCTTTGCTCATCATCTTGCTATTACTAATCAGATTATAACTTTTACAGCGCCACGAAGACTTTACACGACGAATGAAGTTGTCAATTCTCAGTCAGCAACAGTCTAACCATTTTATAGGTCGTTAAATCCGTGTCGTCTTCCTTTCAAATAGCACTGGTATATTAAAGTATTAATCGTACTTACGTTCACCTTATAGTTCGCATTCGAGGTGTTCACATGGCAAATTTATCTGAGTGAGTTGTTAAGTTAAACGAGAAGGTGTATTCACAATTAAGTGAGCATTCAGTGCAGGCCTTCTATGTCCTATTTGGTAATGACGCTTAAAACAATGACTTATCCAGTGAGTTGTCATCCGTTTTAATACAACCCTTACTCACCGCTGTAATTTATATCATCATAGTGATTTCTGTACACGTATATATGTTTCGAGATATCTGGTTTCCGACAGATTTGCCTTGCAATACATCACGAGTAATTTTGGAGTTGAAATTACTAAGCATCCGTTTTATTTAAAAATTACTATACTTATTAAATTTGTTGAACGATTATTTACAATATAATGATAAAATATTTTACAAAATTATCACACAGGTTTTCTGAAATATATTTTGAACTGCTCTATGTCACAATATCTATTTCTAACAAAAATGTACTAAAATTATTAAATTTAGGAATTCAATTAATTTTGATGCAGTCATTAAAATATATTGCAAATATGCGTGTTTTTTTAATTATGTAAGGACTATTTGCAGTATATTTACATTTTGTTTATTACAGAAGTTTTAATTTACTGGCCAGAGCTAAACGAATAACTCAATGTGCAATCTAGACTCTATGCTTCGGAACGTATTGTTTACAGAATTGAGCAGTCAATTTCTAAAGTTGATTTGTAACTAAATGCGTCTCTCGCTTGTAATATTTTCGTTTATCGAATATGTATGTAACTTATATAAAAGTAAGATTTAACAATCACTAGAGTTATCCATCATTTACGTATTTTTTTTTTCAAATATATTATGTTAATTCATGAAAAAGCATCTTAAATACGTATTATTGTTATTCTAACATCATCCCGTAAAGAGCTCTCCAACAAAATATCTTCACCACAGACGTATGCCTAATATAGAAAATTTTAAGTAGACGTAAATACTGATAACTTATTTTGCCAATTTTTAATTAACGTAAATAAATTTTTGCTTTGTTATAAGTCTATTTTGTCAAGAACTATGGCTTTCGTGTGTTCTGAAACGTACAAAAACGGCGACAGAATAGTAAGGCCAGCCGCGTAAGTATGTCATACCGAGGAAACTGGCTGTGTTAAATCCTGTTGAAATAGGTATTTTTGCCCGTTATATACGAATTTAATTTCAGCTTTGCCCACAAGCAATTACGTTTTTAAAGTTCAGATTTGATCATGTGATGTTTAAATTGAAACTCAATACAATAAAGAATGAATCATGTTCACGACTGAACTGTCGATTCCTAGTGCATCGTTAGATATTTGTTTGACTGAATGATGAAATTGCTTCCTAATGCGGCGCGGACGATCTACCAACAACGGTCTGTAACGCTTTACTTGGAGCCCCTGTAGACCGTTCTTCGCTAAAGACAGTAGGAACTAGCTTGTGCCGAATATCACACACACACACACAGCGACTCGCACCCACATATAGTAAACACATAAAACGACCACGTGCGGAGCATTCATTACACAATGTAGCAGAGGTACGTTGCGATATCTTCATGCAACAATCACACAACTACTGCAAAGGAAAACTGATCCCACATTGCCAACCTTCAGTGAACATTTACGTGAAAATTAGTCAGTATTTCGTCATAGTCAAAAATAATATTACCGTTCACTCCTGGACAAATAAAAAAAAAATGTTTATATTTACCACAGGTCCTATGAATATTGATTGTTACTAGAACCTAAAGACTTACTTCCTTATAATTATCTCCATTATATTTACTATAATGGGTACTTTTATTCTTTAGTAATAGGACTTGCGATTTTATGTTTGTATAGTATTGCTACTCAACTGGAGCATAGATATATTGTATTATAACGGTTTGGTAGATATAGCTGTAGTTACGGCATACTGGAATAGTTTACTTTCGGCTTCCTAAATAAGGCAGACACTGCTTTCTATAATTGCACAGCTATTTAATTGTTTTTTGTATCTTACGTAAAAACTTTACATGTTCTCCAAATCACCCTTCGACACTATCTGAAAATAGCAAGCACGTCGTATGTTCAGATGAATTGCTGAGATACGTCATCAACTTAAAAATAAATTTTAGTAGTGGAGTTAAGTTCAC
>PNEQ01080609.1:86026-106953 GCA_003012365.1 Medauroidea extradentata
ATATATATATATATATATATATATATATATATATATATATATATATATATATATATATACACATACATACATGTATGTATAAGAGGTATGAAGATTTGCAAAACGGTTATACTTTTCACAAACTGATTTTCGTTCAAACTGAGATTTAGATACCCTGAAATTATTTTGCTCATTCATACGAGGATACGTTACATTTCAAACTCCAATACACGTTCATTACTTTCGTGATTGGTAGTAACCTGAAAAATTTGCCTTTTCTTTCACGCATAAGATATATTTCAAATATATCAACGCTTTTGTCGCTTTCGTTATTGGTCCTTGATTTATTTGACACCTCCAGGAGAGCACTGAGCCAATGATACATAATAAACTAAATTCATACTGAATCATGTGGTATCACTGTGTCAGCGAGCAGCCAATGAACAGCTGCTGTCTGATTGAATACACAGATTTTCTTCGAGGCTAGCCTACAGCTGAGTGAATCCGTGAATTTTTCTAGTCCTCTAGTGTTTGGATATTTGTTACTGAAACTCTTCCTTGGGGACTGTGAACCAATAGCAGATGAGATTGTAAGATTCTCACTGACTCCCGTGCTAGTTTTTTCAGGTGTGCGACTGGCCACTCACTGCAGCAGCAGCCAATGTACAAGCAGCTGAAGACAGAGTGTATACAGGACCGTGCAGTCCAGCTTGCAGGTCATTGAACCCGAGAAATTTCCGGGTCTCTAGGGAATACTTCTAGGAACCTGAAAATGTCCCTATGTTGCCTGACAGCAGACTGGACTGCAAGTAACTGTGTGTTTACCTAGCGTCTGTGGTTGGCCGACACTTTGTGTGGTGCTCGTGTAGACTTTACCGACGACTACTATACTTTAAGGGGGCAAGACAAGTGAGAGTTCAAACACCAAATCACCACTGGATTTATTTGCTTGGATATACTCCATTGCGAAACAAATGACTGTCAAAAGAAAACTAAAAATAAAAATAAGACAAGAAAACATAAATAAGCAGAGTATGCTTTAGTCATCAGGATACATACACTGCATGAAATTCCAAAACTGGAATCTGGTCAGATAAAACAAGTCATGCACTCCCATTGCACAGTTCTTTCAAAGATCATACCAAATCACCAACCATGAATCAGAGCTACAGATGCGCATATAAGACATTGAAACCAATTGACGCAAACCTTTTTTCTCTACAAAATCTTGCCTCTAACCATCACTAGGGACAGGAAAACTTCACGAATTCAATGAGCTGCAGGCTAGAATCCATTGTAATATGCACACTCGAGCCCCGTCTATTTGTTCATTGCCTCCGGTTCCACAGAGTAGCAGCTAGTGGACAAATGGTCGGGGCTTGAGTGTGCATAGGATAATTGATTCTGACATGCAGTTCATTGAATTTGCGAACTTTTCCGTTTCTTAACCCTCACACAACCCCAGTAATGTGCAAATTAATAAATTGTGTTAGTTAGTTTTATTGTTTTTTACGGTTTGTTTCTGAATTACTTGCTTCAGTTTAACTCTCAAAAACAAAAATATGCATGAAAATATATCTAACAGAACCATATCAGTTATAAAGAAAAGATTTATACAATTGGCCTCTATAGATCTACGTAAAATTCTCCTTTCTAGTTAATTTATAACTCCTGCCTTAGTTTACAAGTCAAATAAATGCGTCGCGTAAAAATATTATCATTCAAAATATGTATATTTTATAAAACTGGAAAATACATTTTAACCTTTGTGGAGTAGTTATTACCTCTAATACCAGGTTCCATACATGTTCCTTAGAAAATGCTAGAAAGATCATTAAATCTTAACTCTTACAGTTATTTGTCTAACATGATATTCAGGTTATTTGAATGAAGTTTCTTCTGAAGTGCAAAATGAGCACAGAAAGTAAAGTACGCATTTTTTTTTTGTTAGTGTTAATGTTGTGTGTTGTTGTTAAGTTTGTACTTGTACGATAAGCACATTGCACAAGGGCGTTCGAAGGATGCATGAACGCATGAAAAAGTCGACGCATGCCAATTTTAGGTTAGTATCAGCTTTATATGTACGTCTTTTAACTCAACTCCTATACCAGTATAGTAAAATCTAATTGTTAATTATGAACTTGCCAATATTTATAAAAAAAACTTCTTATAAGTATGAATAGCAACAGAACTATTTATAAATGGACGCACATTTTTTGAAAATAGTTATTAACGTTCGCTGCTAACAACTCGTAAATTTCTACTTTCATTCCAATGAAGTATTTTTTTTCCGGCACGCACAGTAAATCGTGTGCCTTCATAGTAATAATTTTGACGTAGGCCTAGTACATAAAGACATTAAATCTAGCTTAACTAACAATAAAGAGGTTTTTTTGACATCGGTAACATTTTAAAATCAATAAAAAGGACAATGATAAACAGCTGTGTTTGCCAACATACTTAGCAACATTTTATCAAAGTGGTGGGTTTTTGGCTAACTGTTATGCCTTCAATTAAAACACAGTATACTTTGCTAAATGGTGCATTTCTCTAATATACTTTATGTTAATAAAGTTAACAAGTAGATTACTGTTGTTTGCGAATAATCTTTTTAATTTCTTTTCAATGTCTCTTAAAATTGCGTTTAGAGGAAACCATTTTCAGTGTGTGACTTACATGTTCCTCGCCATTATTAACCATTACAATTTACATAAAATGGAGTGTAAATTATTTTCCGGTATTTTGGTGCTAAAAAAATTCTTTACAATTCCACCTAATTCCCTAGTCTGCCGAGGACTCGTTACCGTGATCAATACTTTCTCAGCAACGAATGTCATGTGTAGCAACTACTAATTCCGGTAAAAAGTTTCTGCACCAGTTTTTTTCAACACCTTACGTGCACGTCAGCACTATTACGTGTCTCTTTAACGTTTTACCGCAAATCACAGACATATGGTATCGCAGTAACTTTATTCTGATTGGTAAAGTCAAATGAGAAATAAAGACTCGGAGCCAATAGCAATGAAGTGAAACTGCAGATGTGCACATAAGGCATTGACACAAGTTCATGAAGAAATTTTTTCCGTGAAAATAAGGACTTTTAGTCGTGTGGTTCAGAGCAAGTTTGTACAACGCTGAAAATATCTTTCTTAGGCCGCTGCATAGCCGAGCAAAATAAAACTCAAATAACAAAAGCAAGGGGAGAAATATGTTTTCTACGTCGTACGTAATTGACTAACGCCATGAAGATTCCGCGAAAAGAAATTTGTCCCAGTTAATTTCAGGGCCATACGTGCACATTTGCAGCTGTGCTTCATAGTAATTGGCCGCATCTCTGTGTGACGTGAAGTCTCTCATTTGACTGTGGCAACCACAGTAAGGTTACAGCATCACTACACGTCTAGGATTTGATGGTAGAACCGCAAAATACGCGAGAGTTAAATATCCAGTCATTGACTATGAATCAGAACGGTAGATGTGCACAAACGGCACTCAAACAAACTGGGGCAAAATTCTTTTCATTGAAAGTTCATGACCCTATATATGACGCGTACATTTTAACGTTCCATATAGGGTCAATACGGACGGGATGGAAGGGCGATCCTAATTGGCGCGCTATCTTATACTGGCGTAGAGCGACACTCTTCCATGGCAGCGTGACAAATGAATGTAATTAATAAGACTAGGCAGAGGAGCCGTATAATGATGGCCAGGCTCGAAACAGGAGTACCAAAACAAAAGGAGAACGCTTGCTACATAATACACGTGGATGGGGGTCAAACTATGGACAACAGGGGTTGTCCATAGTTGTCCTTGAACCTCCACCTAAAATCAATTAACCTATATGTAATTTTCATGTCACGTTTCGGTTCACGTCCGTTAGGTTTACAGTGATTTTGCAAATATTTTTTTAAAGCAACACACATTTAGTATCAGAGGAGCCCTACATTTTTATCGCAAGTTTATTATAACTTGAACATTAATTTGGTAACAACAGACGTCATAGTTTTTCAGATTGTTGACCTAAATTATCATAAATTTTAGCATGAAATTAAGCCAAAATAACAAAATATATTGTTATAAATGGTACGTTATTTAACTAAACGTCTAGAAATAACCGTTCATCGTGTGGTTGCTCTAAATCTTGATTATTTTTTTCAAATTATTTCGCTAAGAAAAGTTTTGAGTTTTTTTCATCAATATGATACAGCTACCAAGCATGGTATTAAGGGGGACTGGGGGTTCCCTGCAAAATTTGATTGTTTTGATCATTTTTAAATTTTTATATTTGAACGAGATACGGTTTGTTTTATAGATATATGTTGAGACAATTTTTTTCAGTAATGTAAATTTTCTGGCTTTCATACTTTTTGTATAATGGCATGTCAACACCCAAATTTGCATAAAACTGTTTAATACAAGCGAGGAAAACCAATTGACTTACATAATTCGTATGTTAAAAAAACTGCTGAATTTTAAATAATATTAGACAATTTTACCAATTTTTTTTAAATACGAAACTTGCCAATAAGGAATATTTGTGTGTGTCTTGACGTAGCCCGTGTCACTTTTCTTTAGTGAGAATTATTTAGTTTGTGCGTGTCAGTTGGTTTTCCTTTCTTGTATAAAACCGTTTTTATGCAAACTTGGGCTTTAGCATATTATTACATAAAAACTATGACAGCTGGAAAATTTGCATTCGTGTACAAAATTGTCACAATACATGTCTATAAAACAAACCATATCTCGTACAAATATAAAAATTATTAAAACCACTTTTAAATTTGGCCTGATCTGCCCCGCTAACCGACATGAAAACATAAAATATATTAATATTTTTGAATGGAGCACCTAAATCATCGTAGTACCAAATTATAACTCGAGTTTTTTACAGAAAATGTTTCTGTACATATGCGCTACTGTAGTTTCTAAGTGCACGTAAAATGTTTTTAATTTGTCAAATGACGTAAGTGAATTATTTGATCATGTTATTTAAGGGGGAGTGTTAGACAATTTTATTGTATTTTCAGTTTTTGAGCCGTAACATTTATTCAGATTGTATTATCAAAATTATAGGATAACTTCCAACAATTCCCTTACAATGATTCTGCATGACAAATTAATGAAATGGTCCATTATTATTTATGTCAAGCAGTTTACCAAGAATATATCCTATGCTTTGTCGAAGAGAAAATTTTGATAATACCATTTGAAAAAATGTTATGGCTCAAAAACTGAAAATACAACAAATTTTCTAACATTGTTCCTTAAATGTATAGTTTAGTTTCGTAAGCATTAAGTTACCATCGAATATATTAAACATACTTTATTATACAGCTGACGTTTCACACAACTTATATTTCGCGAAATTATTTGTTCGTTACACACGAAACGTTAAAAAGAAGCCTCATTTTGATCAGTAACTTGAAAATATTTGTTCATCTGGTGCAGATAAATACTGGTTTATTTTAAATATGTTAGCAGACTTTCGCGGTTATAGTCGATACTGTAACCTTGGCTTCAGGGATTGAGTCAGGTTTAGATAACACTGACGTTTCGCCTCGCATTGCATCAGGGTTCATCAGGGTTGAATTTCAACTGAGGAATACCAAGATTACATTTTTTATTTTGTTGCCAAATGAAAGCATGCTTGGGGATGTGTAAAATGTTTCTTTACTTATGAGTGCGTGGTAGATAAATAAACGCAGAAAACATAAATTTATTTCTACGATTTTGTCGAAGCCGATATGGATAAAATACAAAATGACAATCCTAGATAATGGTATTTGCCAACTTTATAAGTAAATATTATTCCAGAATTACTAATTCGTTACGCGTGATCTCTTGCGCCGCAGTTAAATGCACAAGGTTCCGGCGTCAGAGATTGTGCCTCATATGTTCGTACCACTGAAAACAAATTTGTTTAAAACGTTAGCTAAAACTATTGTATAGGATTGCTTTTATTTAACTTTCGCAAATTGGCTTCAAGAAACCTACAGTTGTAGATAGGGACCCCTTTTTTTTCGCGAATAGAATTTTGCCCCACTGTGTTTCGGTGCCTTACGTACACATCTGTAGTTCTGATCCGTTGTCAGTGATTGGATATTTTACCTCTCATGAGCCTTGGGATTCTACCGGCACATCACATGTAGTGTTGCAGGAACGTTATTGTAATTGGCTCAGTCAAATGGTAGCCGTAGACACGCTGCCAATAACAATGAAACAGAACTGCAGATTTGCACGTAAGGTGCAGAAACAAATTGGGGCAAAATTCTTTATGCGACAAACAGGGGTCCCTAGTTACATATTAATGCTTTCAGCGTTGAATTATGTACCACGGCCTCACAAACGGTGACAATTGCGATATACGCTTGAGATACTGCCGCACAATAATAACACGACACGAATCCTGGGCTAAATTTGAGACGAAAATGTATGTGACAAAAAGTTTTACGATGACATTTTTCGGGCACAATGTGGCAACATAGCGCAGATTTAGTCAGATTAGGTTTAATTCTACTACAGGTAAGAAGGATAATGTGTTTTCTTATGAGAGAGTTTGGCACAGGGAACATTTCCGCTGCTAGTTTCCTTTATTTAAAAGTTGTTTGATAAATAAGTTCAGGGTTATTTATGAAGTACAATGAACATTTAAATTTATTTTTTTTATTGAAAGTACAACTAAAAGCCTGGTCCTTGTAATTTTATTAACTTATACTTTGTATTTTATTACAAGAACAACCACTGTAGTTTTACAAGGAATAGCTTTGGCAACTGGGTTTCCAAGAATTTTCGTTGCAAAAGTACAAACATTTTTTACAGTGTAGCGCTTCACAGATATCTTATCTTACAACTACTGTTCTGACCATCTTATTATGAGTGCAGGTTCAAATCCCGTATCTTCCAATCACGATTCTACGTTTAATCGACATGACGAACATAAAATAATACCTGGATGTGGAGCGCACAAGAAATATTTCCTCGTTTCGCGTGGAATGCTTACTAAACGGCAGTTTCTGGAAATTCTATATATAACAATTTTAGATGGACTTTCTGTGTATTTTATGGCATACTTGAAGTAAAACGAATAACGGCGCCTGATTAATAGGGTCATGAATATTTCGCGAAAATAATTTTACCCCAGTTCGTTTCAATGCCTACGCGCACATTTGCAGCTCGGCTTCATGGTTATTGGCAGCATGTCTGTGTGAAGTGATGTCATTTGACTGTGCCAACCACAGTAAGGTTACTGCGACACCATGCGTATGTTATTTGATGATTCCAAGACACGTTACAGTTAAGACATCCAATCACTGACTCTGAATCAGAGCTGTATATGTGCTCAAACGGCACTGAATCAAACCGTGGCTAAATTCTTTTCACGAAAAATTAATGGACTTACTTATTAAATGCGACGAAAAAAATACACTGTGATTTTTGGTGAAAATAATTCTGCAACTGTTTGTTTCAATGCCTTATGTGCACATCTGTTTCTGTGTTTCATGGTAAGTGATTATAAGTTTTCAACTTTCGGCGTCTCGGGGTCCAACCCGCAAATCACAGACGTGAGGTGTCGCGGTAACATTGTTCTGGTTGGAGCAGTATTTGGCCACGCCTCTGCCCTATTATATAATGCCAATAACCACGAACCAGAGTTGCAAATGTGCACATAATATATTGGAACAAGTTGTTGCAAAATTAATTTCATCAAAAAGTCATTGGTAGGGCTAGGAAAAATTCGCGAGTTCAATGACCAACATGCTAGAATCCAATGTCCTATGTATATTCAAGTCCCGTCTATTCGTTCATTGTCTGCTGTCTGAATGAGTAGCAGGTAATGAACAAATGGTAGGGCTTCAGTATACACAGAATAATGGATTATAGCATGTTGGTCGTTGAACTCGCGAAATATTCCTAGCCCTAGTCATTGGCTCTACTTATGAGCTCCACCATAGCCGTCTTTAGTAGAAGACCGGAGTCTTGAATGTGGTAACGCTGCATCGGAGGCCTACTGCCGGTCGTTCATTGGTAGCCCTAGTCTGTGTAGACGCGTACACGCCACTATAGCTGCATTAGACACGTTACAGAGACTATGGCAGTCAAGAAGTGACAGATAGCAGGCCCCCAATGCAGCGTTGCCTCTTTCAAGACTCCAGCCTTCTACTAAAGACGGCCATGGCTCCACGCGCAGCATCAATCAGTCAAATTGGAGACGTTTGTCTGGCAACGTCGCACCAAAGTACTGACGATCCCCCCAGAGAGCAGAAGTCCGCCGTTCTTTCTCTCTTGTCAGCCCTCCTTCACCCTCGCTTAGATGTTTGCGCGTCTTTGTGATAACACTTAAGGCCTGCTCGTTGATGGCGCCTACGTCGCAAAGAGCGCACGACGCGGAATATACGTCCTTAAACTCTTATCGCTGGGATCTCATCTGAGTGGCGCACTCATTACCGAAGCTTCTCTCCCAGAATCTGGAGTATTCTTCCCATCTGCGATCTCTCGACTGCCTCATTTCCTCGCCTCCCACCAAGCTCCAGTTTTATGGTGCATATCATTCGTCCTCTTTAATGGTAATTACAGTTTATTTAAGGTCGCTGCCTACATCGGAACCCAGTCGCTAGCAAGGATAGCGATACACATGTTAAATTATATTTTGTGTGTCTCAGTGCTGTCGAACCTACATGTGTACCAAACCTGACTTCTTTGTTCGTCTTTTTTGCTATGAGTTCTCTTATGGCTAGAGCCAAGAAGTTTTCGCGACAATAATTTTTGCACCACTTTGTTTCAATGCCTTATGTGCACATCGGCAGCTATGCTTCACGGTTATTGGCAGTGTGCCTCTGGGAAGTGGCGTCTCTCATTTGACTGAGCCAATCACAATACTCGTAAGAGCTTAAATATCCAATCACTGACTATGAGGCCGAACTGCAGATGTTAACGTCAGGCACTGAAACAACGTGGGGCAAATTAATATTTGCGAAAAGTTCAAGGCCCTACTTATGGCCTTTTTAATTACTCTGAATACTATGAGCAACACCAATATAAAGATGTTAGTAATTTTACTCTTCAAGCACATGGGAATATTCACAACCTTGTACGGAAAACTTGTTTTCCGAACATTTGGAGGGATTTTCTACCCGGTAGAGTGTTCTCCACACGAACGACTCGGAAATTTCGGTCACGCTTTATGTAACATTGCCATAGAGGGCCCTTCGCAAATATGCAACGGAAATCTACATTACCAGTTGTACAACTTACCTTTACATGTATGTGACCAACTTCCGTTACACGCCGGTATACGATACGAGGAGTCCTAGGTTTGAATTCCGACTCAGGCATGGCTGTTGTGTTGTCTCTTCGCCTAACTTCACCCTCACCGACTCTTAAAACCTTGTTAAAGAGCTGTTAAACCCTCTCACTTCACCTTAACATGTTTGGAGAAAATTCCCCTTACATTTAGAGGTGATTAGCTTCCATTGAATGTAGAGTAAACGTACCTGATCATTTTTTACGCTTTAAGTATTTTCAGTATAAAAAAACACCTGAAAGAACAAACTCATAATATATATTACAGTATCAATATTCTTACCGTCTTTAAGCAGTCAGAGTATGGTTTTTGTCTAAAAGGGATATCATTAAAAATGACTGAGCGTCGTCGAATATAATTTAACACTTGCTCAAGACGCGCGGCTCTCAGGTAGGCAACACCCTTGAGTGAGATATTTCGACTGTTCCGCTAAGAATATCCGGATGGTGAATAAATATGTTATCATTTAATTTGAGCGTCTTAGTTTGTAAGTATCCCTGCCTAGAAATTAGCTCTCTAGATGATCTGAGCGACGCCGTGACTGCAACGTAAACGTGACAATAGAGGCCGGCGTTACGTCAGTACAACTAGACGACAATATAGAGAACTGTAAGGAACAAAACGTGGTCTGTCTCATTATGGTCACCTAAATGACAAAATGGGCCGCCTGCCGCTCGCCTTGCTAGGGAGAGGGTCGCAGGTTCGTGTCCCTAGACGTGCCGCCCATCGCTAGTCGACTACATCTGAGCCTTCTGTATCCCGAACAAGGTAGGAAAACGTCAGCTCCTATTAGGCCTATAGACAATAAATTTGAGTTCAATATTGTGTACAATTCAAAACCGTTAACACCACTCCTCTTAGAATTAATTTACGGGTTCGAATCCCAGCGGGATCGGTCCCCGGATTTTCGCATGTGGAAATCGTGCCGGACGATGCCGTTGGTCAGCGGGTTTTCTCGGGTATCTCCCGTTTACCTCGCCCTTTCCTTCCTGCGCTGCTCCATTCTCACATCATGTCGCCCCTCTTCAGTGCCTAAGACCACTGTGCTAAGCACTGACCTAAATCTCTCACTCACTCCGAATTAATTATCGTGTAGTCTTTATGTTTATCTCTCGTACAAACGTGTAGAACCTTTCTTAATCACTAACTTATTTGCCCCTATAACTCTCCGGCGCAGCGAAGCCCCTAGTGTAAATTATTTTTATTGGTTTACGGCAATTCGATGTGTTCGTGCCGGAGTCTGCGTTCGGCGTGTCTGCACCTCGGTGCCTCTGACCTCTATTCAGCTTCGTTGTGAAGTGCACGCACGCACACACAATAGGAATGCTCCTTTATTGTTAAGAGAACACAATGCGATAGGGACGGGTCGTTGAGGGACATTAAGCGGGCGCTGGTGTTTGTAGCGATAATGGGATTGCATGCATGCAGATAGTGGCGCAACCTCAGGCGGCTTCGTCGTCGCCTGGGCTTATTAGTTATGCCGCAGTACACGGAATGGATCTCCTAAGAATTGTCCCGACCTCCTGTGATTGCACGGCGAGGATCCCTCTCAAGGCAGATAACGCGCGACCCAGGCGCTGAAGAAACCCAGCAATCCTTGCAGAATATCACCAGCCGGAGGGTTGGGGTGGCGCAGGCCCATTCGCCCGTCCCAGCCACCCTTGTCTCCCCCTCCCCCCGCTCCTCGGGTCCAACTAAAACAAACCCATTTGTTTTATTTTACGGCACTTCTTACGGCGGCCATAACTACAAGTCGCGGTGTAATAGTCCAAACATTCGTGCAAAATCTGAACTTTGAACATTAAATCCAGGGAAGTGCTTGGATTCATGCGGGACTTCCTTGCAACAAGCGACTAAATCGCATACGTATACTTGCACTACGAAGAAACAGCGGCTTTAAGAAATTCTCCTTTTGCGAATATATTAATGCTATTCACTATTTACTTTAAATAGTCAAAAACAATCAATAATACAAGCAAAATATGATTTCATAGAAAAAATATTTTCGTGCAATTACGATTGATTTACACGAAATATATTTAATAATAGTCCAAATACATGTTTACAAAGATGTAGGCTATGTGCAGTTACAGGTAAACATAACATATTTTAAGAATTTTGCCTATGTTTTTTCTTATGACTCAAGAATGACATTACAATCCGTATGCGTAAAAAATAATACCTTAAATTAAATAAATTCCAAAATTTAAATGTTACAGTTTACTAAATCATTATGCTTCAATTAATCATTCACAAAATGCACACCGAGTATTACTTTACTAAAACATTATGCTTAAGTTAATCATTCATACGTTGCGCATCGACGATTTCTTTCCGTACAACTACTTGTGTACAATGCCGTCATTTTGCATTTAAAGTGTTTAGTTGGAGAAAGTGTTGATTTTTTCGTATTTAGAACGGGTAATGCACTTTAATTAACTACATTTATATTGGCCCCTTTATTAAGTGAACTAAAGGATGTATCATATTTTGTACATATTTTCAACATACTTGCGTTTTAATTAAAATTTTGAAATGTAATAACATAGTTTAATCTACGCTCTCCTAATATCAACATTACTACTTGACAGTTTCTGAAAATGATAACGCTACCAACGATAAAATATGACACTAAAAGTTGTTCAGTGTTGTATGCGCAATCTAATAAAAAGCTATGAATCACTAGAGTTTCCTTGGCCTCAACTGAAAAAGACGCAGTGTTTCGAAATAACATGTTTAAAAGTTGCTCTTTATTATTTCGGTCACTAATTGAAAATTTTCTGGCGACTGGATACAAAAAGTTACTGCGCTCCCGAAAATAGAACGACTTAGTGACGTTTTCCACTTAAACGTCACTGTATAACTATATACACGAAGGCACGGATTTTGCATAGAAATTAGAAATGGCTGACGATGAAAAACAGCAGGGGAAGTAGGAAGGGTGGAGGGTTACGAAGGAAGGGTAAAAGGAAAAGGATTCTAAGGAAAAGAGAAGCTTAAAGCAAAATGAAGAAGAAGAAGCAATTAAAATCCCAAGCTTTTCATTGGCTGAGGATTTTCTCTCTTGACTCGACTAACATTTATTTTGGTGTGGGAAGGAAAGAGGCGGGTAAGGGCGATATAAGGCTCCAGGCAGCTCTCAGCAGGAAGGAAGGAAGGAAGGGGAGGCACAGAACAGGCGAAAGGACGAGGGTTAGAAGGCTGTAGCAAGGAAGGTTTCTGTTTAATCTACTGCACACATTGACATTTCAGAGTTCGCTTTTCGCCCCATGTAAGATGATTCCTTGCCTCCTTGGTAGCGTCACCCGCCCTTACATGCATGCCACATGCATTCTTCCATGTCAGACAACGTTTACACTCTAGTTCAATTTTTTAACAAAGTTACTTTCTTACCTATATCTTACCTATACATATATCTTAAATTAAGATACATGACCTATCGTTATCAAGAGGTTTGATGGTTAGGCCTATACTATGAGTCACAACATGAAAATGGCGAAACAACTTTATATGTTTTTATTTACATGACTTTTACATGCAGAATTCTTCAAGTATCCTGTCGAAAATAATTCTTAATACACCAGATCTTAAAATCAAATTAATTAATTTAAACTAATTATTTTCTAGGTCTCTTCTTCTTACTATTATGCTTACTAGTATCTGTAAATATTCGTATGATATTTAATAAAATGTATTTTGGAAATTCCTCACTTCACAACTTTGAATATATAAAAAAGGAAGTTGTTCAAGATGTATATTGTTGTAATAGGATAATATATGGCATAACTGCGTAAAATAATGCATGTAGCTAAAATATAATATCATGCGACTTAGGCCCGATTTGTGACGCTTTTTCTGTATGTACGTATTATTTATTTATTTTTTTAGTCGAAAGGTGAGTGGATGTGGTGAAAACTTATTAATATTTTAATGGAAATAATTTAATTATCACGTAATCTAAACATTTATAGATGAACTACAGGGTTTAGGTTAACTGATTTAACAAATGTCCCTTAATTCAGTGTTTTCCTAAAAACATATTGTTTGGGTTTGGAAAAAAGAAACTTAGTCAACAAAGTAAACACTATTTTAAATATAACTGAAAGACTTTTTAACATTTTATGCTCTCTTTTTTGTTAAAAAATACAATTTTTGAGATATCAGTAGAAATCGGTGCTCGTTATCTTTAGTACACTCCATTAGTATTTTCAGTTAACACATAAAATCATAAATATTTTATATGTGCTAAAATTGTTTTCTTCTCATTTGCATACGTATATATAATTATTTATACATAACTTTTAATTATTTAAACTATTAAACATAATGATACATAAAATATTTATCCTTAATTGGCACGGTTTAACCTAAACAATATTAAGATCACAACGTAAAACGTCACGTGACTCAGCAGGTTTGGTAAATCGTAATGATTAACGCTGCCGGCGGGTTTTCTCGGGGTATTCCCTTTTTCTCCCGACCTAGCATTCCGTCGCTGTTCCGTTATAGGATCACAGCTCATGACATCTCTCAGGGAACGGAGGCAGTAATCTTATAGTCTACAGGTTTAAATTCCATCTCTCGGTGCGTGAAAACTTGTCCTCGAGTTAACCCCTTACTCGATATTGGCACAAAATTAATTACATATCTGACTGTAGTAAACGTCAAGCAGACAGTGACTTAGTTTAAAAGCTGTGCAACGACAAACAATCTCATTAATAACAAAAAAATAACTGCATTACGTTCCTGGTAAAATAATCGTATAAAATGTAACTATCAGGGTAATAATTACCAAATAAATAAATGAAACAAAAGTGCATTTTATTACATGTGTTTAGCCTTCTAAGGATCACGTATAACTATTATTTAGCTTTGGTGTTCTTAGCCCTCTTCAGTTTAGTTTATCTTCTCAACACTTCCTCATCGATTTATTATATTCTATATCTGTATGTCTATAATATACGACATATTATAAAGCCAGCCTCCGCAGCGTAGTCGGTCAGGTGCCGTTCTACTTTGCGAAAGTTCCTGGGTTCGTATCCTGGCTCGGGCATGAATGCATATGTGTGAACTTGAGCCAATCATACCCCTTTTATTCACTTCCCTTTCAACCTTCATTTTATTTCCCAAACACACACACACACACACACACACATATATATATATATATATATATATATATATATATATATATATATATATATATATATATATATCAACATTTTCTACATAAGAGGCATAAGGAAAGATATTAAACGTATTTTTGTCGATTTTAGAATAAATTAGATCAGTCTTAATAATTTAGCCAGGATTGTCATATTCTCGATTAATGGTAAACAATTTTTCAGACTTCCCTTGATACCTCTACGAAAGCTCTTAAACGAAAGTAAATTACATAATGATAATGCTGACATCGAAAAAATTAAAAATCATGTTCTTTTTAAGTCCCCATGTCGTTTGCCTACGAATATTTAACTGTTTCGTGTCTTCTAAACACGCGGAATTCTCTGAAGTACAAATCTGACTACAGATAAAGTACGAATGGTTCCTACAGGCGATCAATTTTCCTAGATCAATTTCTGGTATTGCGAAAATATTACAATATGTAAAATATACCGAGCAATAATCGCGCAGGAAGCCGGTGCATTAACGTATATCGAAGGAAAATTTTTAGTAAAAGGGAGACGATTTGCTGTAGTTATATAAAACTTCATTGATGAAACATGGTGTAAGAGTAAAGGGCGACCCTAACGCACTTCGTAATATGAAGGCTTCGGACTTCAGTACCTGGAACATGTTAAAAATTTAAATTGTGTTCCTATACTATGTGATACTTATTGCCGAAAATACACATGCCTGCTCCCTGTTGGTAACTTAGCAGAGGCGTCATTTCAGGTTTTTCTAAGGGTGGAGGGGGGAGCAAGATTTTGTTTTTCAGCGACAGTGACCTTGTTGCATCTTTTTTATTAATTAAGCATGTATAAATTAGATACTTTAATAATAAAACTTCAGTTTTATGTGCTTAAGTTAGCATTATTTAAATTTAAAAATACAAAAAAATATATTTATACACATAAAATTCTAAATCCAGGGGAGGGGCATTCCCCCCCCCCCTGTGGCATCCAAATTGCGCCCCTGTAAATTAGTGAACTCGGTGTACAGATCCATCCCAATGATGTGAAGCCCTCAACGATGTTAATCACAACATAAGGTACAGCTCACGACATAAGGCCGGATTACCACACACACACACACACACACACCAACACACACACACACACACACACACAATACACATGTATTATATATATATATATATATATATATATATATATATATATATATATATACAGTTAATTTTATACATTCAAGTAATATATCCAAAACACCCTGACGTATGTAGTCCAAATTTTCATAGTTTAGGACTTACGGTTTATTATATGTTTTGTGTGTTACTCGCAGTTTTACAGGAAATAATGGTATAGTGACACGAAAAACTGCGATTGACATCTGAATGTTTGTGCTAGTTTAACACACAAACTGATCAGTCTAGTGCAGCGACATTTATGTATTAGTGTCGTATAATCTTACTTACAAAATTATCGTAAACCAAACTAGACGAGATAGATTTTGCGGTTAGCAGGAAACACGTCCATTGCCAGCTTTTCTTGAATATCTCCAAATGTGATGGATAAAAAACTTCTCTATGCTTGAAGTTCTCTACCTGTTTCAACATCACCATTTTACCTAATATATTTGTACGAATTTGGAGGGTTAGTTCAACAAAAAAATAGTTCATGTAAACACAAGCCCGTAAATCCTTAGTTCTTGCGTTACTACGAAAAAAAAAAACAACGTCATATATGTTTGAGTTTTTCAGTGTATTAGCATAGCTGAATCCATCATAAACACAGAAACTCACAGTAAATGTTCCAAGTGACATTCTGTTGCTTCTACACACACATACACGTGTCGGATAATGCACTGTCGAACTCTGTCTACACTCCGACAACCTCCATAGAGGGTACGAAGGAGAGTATCAGAATACTTGTACCCATAACATCTTTCAAGGTATGGTACAGAGGAGCCATACCTCGTGGTTGTCGAATATTGAACTTTCCTGGTCTTACTTCAGATCTCGATGATCAACTTACAGAGTATAAGACGCTATTCGAAGAAGACGCACTGTCCAAAGTAACATCAGTGGCTAGGAAAGAAAGATTGTCCCATCTATGACATTTTTAAAAATAGATATTTGGATTGAATCTATTGAAGAACTTATTTTAAATAGAGATAGTCACAAAGCATCAAGGTCACGCAGCATAGATTGACTCTGATTGGTTGTGATGGGTTGAGTGTGGAATCAGGAGACAGCTCGTCTCCCATTGGCTGAGCAGGATAAGTGGGCTTACCCTATATAAACCCATGGTTTTTCCAGTCTCCTCATCAGTCGCACTCGTGTTCCTGAACCCTGTGTGTCTACCTGATGACGGGAACAGATTCCAGTTCCCGAAACGTCGTAACACTGTCTGTCTGGAAAACTACTGTGTTTTGTTTCGTCTCTTCTTTGTGTCGTTTGTCTTGTCTGTATATGTCTGATATCTGTTGCATTTTGTCTCGTCTACTTGTTGTGCTCTTTTGTTATTTTTCTGTTCGTGTCTGATATCTACTGTGTTTGTTGTTTCGTCTCATCGTTGTGTCGCATGTTATTTGGTTTTTATTTTATTTGTTATTAATTTCATTTTTTATCTGTTTGTTCCTTGTTTTTATTTGACCCGATTCCATCTTGGAATTTCATGTTGTGTATGTATCTTGCTGACTAAGCATACTCTGCTTATTTTATGGTTTCTTTTATTTGTTTAGTTTTTCTTTGACAGTCGTTCAATTTTTGCAATGGAGTACGTCCAAGAAACTGAATCTAGTCATGAACTCCCATTGCACAGTTCTTTCAAAGATCATATGGTACCTTTTTTCTCAAAATGTCTCTTGTTATAACGAAATAAATATATAGATATTTTCTTTAAAGTTTCCTTTTTACCCTTAAAATTTGACTTTAGTCCCTATTAGGTGTGCCGAAACCCTCATGACTCCGATGACTTATCAAAGTTGATTGCTAACACATGTTTTCATTGATAACAGACCTCGGGGCTGCTACTGGCCATCAGTATTTTAAATCAACCGTAACATATTTCTATGTTTTTGTTTTACCATATTATTTTTCTACCTTCATTGATTTTTCTTTCGTAAATACAATGTTTTGTAATTTCTGTACGTATTTATTTATTAATTTGTAGTAATTTTCTTTTGAACTTAATTTTTTCTCCTTCGTATTCACCAACTAGGATCACGTTACTACTTCAATTCCTATTCTTTTTTTTTGTTGTTTCCGTTTTTCTCAGTTCTCCGTCTTCTCATCATGTGGTATGTTCCTATCTTTAATCCACGATGTTAACGATTTCTTATTTCTTCTGCGTTGAAAGAATTCTAAATTTTATATTTTATATTTCAATAGTTTCTCTCTCTTAATTCCGACTCCTTCGTGTTGTTTCTGTCCAGTTCTTTCTTAATGTATGTATTGCAAGCTGTTTCTTACTTCTTCCATAATTATATGAATATTTGTTTCGTCAGCATGTTTTATTTTATATTAATTAATTTTTCTAATATATTTTACTTGTTTCCAATTAATTGAAAGCCTTTTCGTATCTGACCCAACTTAAGTATTTAACATATTAATTTACGTCAATATATGTCGCAAAATACATTTAATTAAGTAAGCAAATGTTAAAACATTTCATGTATTTTAATTTTATACGATGGTTTTGGTTTTATCCTAACCCATATTCCTCGTTACCGCATATCCTCGAACACACTTCATTACACAAGTATCAATTTTTTTCAATCGCAGCTTTTTATCTTCGATTTCAAAAAAAATATTTTTTGTCATGTTTAAGCAATACCTAAAATTATTTAATTTTTGTAAAATCATATTATTTAAATTTCTGTATTTGGCCACATGTCAGGTAAACGAAACAGTTCTTTTCTCAAATAAACATTTACTGTTCATTACTACATGCAAAACACTTACGTGTCCTTGCAGTTATTTTATGTTCTTTAAATCATCACAGTCATACCCTTGTAATGTCCGATTATATTTCGTTTAGTATATTTTATTCACGTTATGAAATCATGCTTTGACAAACTTGTCAAAATTCAGTGTCGTTGTCAGTTGTCGTTTCTTAGATATTAAGTAACAGTAGCAGTAACAGCACCCATATTGTACTGACTCAGATGCAGCTGACATCAGCAATGGCAAGGCAGTCTCAGACGCGACTCAAGTAGCCTCCAACAAGGGCGAATAGTTCGTTGTCACTGCCGAAAAAGTCTCTACAATCGGGAGCAAAGAGTGGACGAGTTCCAAGGCAAGTATTGTGATCTCCGACTATACACTCTGAGCAGGTGACAGTTGTGGTGCTGAGACCTAGGTGTATTACTGACAACTATTTCATCGTCTCTTACATGTTACTTGCTGAATAATGTTCCCGTCTCTACCATTCAAATGGTTACATAGGTAACTGAGAGTTCTGTACAGTCACTGCTAATCACAGATTGGCCTAGAACACTTCATGCTTCGCCACTTTCTACAATATACCTGAAGTTATCGTCGTCACCGCCGATTAGGCCACCAACACAGACGATATGCTTGTCGAAAAACAAGTGGAAGATCCTTTACAATGTTTATTTCCGAAATGATATGACTTCATATTGTTACAAATTTAGAAAAACTTAAACGTGGGCAATTCTCTGAGCTCTTTAGAATAGAGGTCTTATAATTAGACATAAAAGAGTTGAATTAAGATATTGATTTACTAGCTCATAAAGCTTACAAAAATTCACAAAACAGCAATCAACTTTATCCACAACACCCTCGATTATGCACACAATTACTACTGCACCACAGAAACTTAAATTAACTGTGACAGTTAAAGAACAACATTGTTTACCATTAACTACTTAAAGACTACAAAGAACAGTAAAAGTTAAGTCATATATCCTATTAACAGTCTCACAAATAGTCGCAATGTACAACCTTAACAGTCTAAAGTGATGATGACTCACCATGCACTGTGCAGCACCCAGACTTCACCACTGTCTTCACTCTTGAGATCTTCGGTTCGACTCCCGTCGCGCACCTCCTTGTTGTCCGTCGACCTGCAGTAGCCGTCTACTATACTCCTCCGAAGGTATGTGCCTGAAGCTTCACAGTAGACTCTGACGCCACCAAGATGTCTTTACCAGTCTCTTTTCACAAGCTTAGCACCTCATTCTAGCATGACCAATTGCGAACTTTCCTAAGTTGCCAGTGACTGCTCTCGCCGATACGATACCTCCAGTGTTGTTCTCCACAGCCCACCACCTAACTGTAGCACGCCGACACCTTATTCACTGATGCCATCGATACAACACCCCGAGTGTTGTCTGTCTCTTCTGCAGTCCCGCTGATGTTACTCAACCTCGACACCGACCACCGCCGCCGCGTTGTCATCCCCGAGACGCACACCTTGTCAGCTCTGCCGCGCCGACACAACACCCCAAGTGTTGTCTGTCTCTTCTGCAGTCCCGCTGATGTTACTCAGCCTCGACACCGACAACCGCCGCCGCGTTGTCATACCCGAGACGCACACCTTGTCAGCTCTGCCGCGCCGTTACAACACCCCAAGTGTTGTCAGTCCCTTCTGCAGTCCCGCTGATGTTACTCAACCTTGACACCGACCACCGCCGCCGCGTTGTCATCCCCGAGACGCACACCTTGTCAGCTCTGCCGCGCCGACACATAACCCCAAGTGTTGTCAGTCCCTTCTGCAGGCGGCTGATGTTACTCAGCCTCGACACCGACAACCGCCGCCGCGTTGTCATACCCGAGACGCCACAACATGTCAGCTCTGCCGCGCCGACACAACACCCCAAGTGTTGTCAGTCCCTTCTGCAGTCCCGCTGATGTTACTCAACCTCGACACCGACCACCGCCGCCGCGTTGTCATCCCCGAGACGCACACCTTGTCAGCTCTGCCGCGACGTCACAACACCCCAAGTGTTGTCAGTCCCTTCTGCAGTCCCGCTGATGTTACTCAACCTCGACACCGACCAGTGCCGCCGCATTGTCATACCCGAGACGCCACACCTTGTCAGCTCTGCCGCGCCGAAACAACACCCCAAGTGTTGTCTGTCTCTTCTGCAGAATGCTTATGTTACTCAGCCTTGACACCGACCACCGCCGCCGCGTTGTCACCGCGAGACGCACACCTTGTCAGCTCAGCCGCGCCGACACAACACCCCAAGTGTTGTCTGTCTCTTCTGCAGGCTGCTGATGTTACTCAGCCTCGACAACGACCACCGCCGCCACGTTGTCATACCCGAGACGCCACACCTTGTCAGCTTTGCCGAGCCGACACAACACCCCAAGTGTTGTCAGTCCCTTCTGCAGTCCCGCAGATGTTACTCAACCTCGACACCGACCACCGCCGCCGCGTTGTCATCCCCGATACGCACACCTTGTCAGCTAAGCCGCGCCGACACAACACCCCAAGTGTTGTCAGTCCCTTCTGCAGGCTGCTGATGTTACTCAGCCTCGACACCGACCACCGCC